>PVJD01003890.1:0-150967 GCA_004026545.1 Mormoops blainvillei
TTATATCTATCCTTCCTTCCAAATACATCAATTTCAAAGTATCTATGACTCATGAAGTTAACTTTTTAAATTAAAAAATTTTATACAATACTTACAAATAGTTTAAGCATCAAATGTCTCAGAGAGCTTATAATGATAAACAACTACCCCTGCTCCATTTGTCATTCACTTTTAACTATTTTAAGTTATTTTGTTTATACTACTAGTATTTACTTATACTACTACTGCAATACTCGAATATGTCAACTTGAGAACAAATCTACTGACTTTTCACTATTATAAACATTTTACTCACATTATGGTAAATCCCTTCTTCCTCCATATATTGATCATTATAATGGTATTTTTAGTATATTAAAAAGCATTAGCTTTCAACTTTCTCTTTCTGGTACTCATTCTGTACTAGGAGGACATTAGCTACCCTCCTTTTATATCTTTACTGTCTTCTACCTTCCGACTTCTGTCAGTTCTTTTATTTACATAGTTATAATTTAATAACATTTTTTTCTGTTCTACGGCTATAATAAAATCTTCCATGCTTTGATTATAAGTCTATTCTAAAATTAAAGATGAAAAATGTCATTTATAATATCGCAGCCATGTATATACTCTTTAGTAAAAGCCAAGAAACAGAATTCTGTTTCTATCTCTGCTGTTCCTATGTCATGATCACTATGACATTCAAATTAAAGCATTCTTATGTCACAATCAAATGCATAACCCTTCCTAGTGGAATATACTCCACTAATCACTTGAAACCATGTCCTATTTTGGTCTGCTTCATATTTGTAGCATTACAATTTTTTATTTTTCCTTGAGTTTCTGAGTGCCTTTGCTGTTGTTGTTAGGAGAAAAAATGTTTGTTTCTGTCATATCCCTGATTTTATTTCTATTTCTATTGCTTGGAATCCATTTAGTGCTTGTTCATAAAGCCCAGTTTTTATCTGGACCAATTGCTTTCCAGGCTAACAACTGTCACACCAGAAAATCATTTGAATGTATTCTTGGGTGATTTTTCCATTTCTTGTATTATACAGCTTCTTTCTTCAAATTTATGTTTGTTCTGTGGGAATACATTCTGAAATAATTCTCTCAGAAAAGGTATATGGAAGATAAACATTTCTATTGCTTCCATTTCTGAAATATGAATATGATTAACAATTTCACTGGTATGTAATTCTAGGTTCTAAATAACTCACCTCCCCCCTAATTTTGTACAACAAATGAATCTCTAAAAGATTTGTGTAAATTCCAGTGTTTAAAAAGACTATATTTTGGAGCAGGTTTAGGTTCACAGAAAAATTTGGAGGAAGGTACAGAGATTTCCCATGTATCTCCTGCCCACCCCCACACACACTTACATAGTCTTTCCCATATCAACATCCCCTACTAGAGTGGTATATTTGTTATCACTGATGAATCTACATCAACACATCATAATTATCCAAAGTCCACAGTTTACATTAGGGTTCATTCTTGATGTTTTATATTCTATGTACCTGGTCAAATGTATAATGACATATATCTACCATTTCACCATGGCTTAGAATTGGAATCATACAGTATGTAGCCTTTTCAGACTGACTTCTTTCACTCAGTAATATGCATTTAAGTTTCCCACATGTCTTTTCATGGCTTCATAGCTCATTTGTTTTTAGTGCTGAATAGTATTCCATAGTCTGGATGCAACACAGTTTATCCATTCACCTACAGAAGAACATCTTGGCTGCTTACAAGTTTTGGCAGTTATGAATAAAGCTTCTATAAACGTCCATGTGCAGGTTTTTGTGTGAACATAAGTTTTCAACTTCTTTGAGTAAATACCAGGGAGTAGGACTAATAGGCCATATGATAAGAATATACTTAATTTTATAAGCAACCCCCAAATTGTCTTCCAAAGTGGTACCATTTTGTGTTCCCACCAGCAATGAATAAAAGTCCCTCTTGCTCCACATTTTCACGTGAGCATTTGGTGCTCATCAGTGTTCAGAGTTTGGCCATTCTAAGAGGTGTATGGCAGCATTTCATTTTTGTTTTAACTTGCATTTCCCTGATGACATATGATACGGGGCATTTTTTTCGTATACTTTATTTGCCATCTGTATGCCTTCTTCAGTAAGATGTAAAGTCTTTGGTCCATTTTTAATCAGATTTTCTTTTGTTTTCTTATTGTTGAATTTTAAGAGTTCATTGCATATTTTGCATAACAGTCCTTTATCAGATGTACATTTGCAAATATTTTCTCCCAGTCTATGGCTTGTCTTCTCATTCTCTTAATAATGTTTTAAGAGCAGAGTAGAAATTTTTAGTTTTAGTGAAGTACAGCTTATCAATTATTCCTTCGTGAATAGTGCCTTTAGTATTGTATCTAAAAAATTATTACCATACCCAAGGTCATCTAGGTTTTGTCTCACCTTATCTTTTAAAAGTGTTATAGTTTTGCATTTTCCATTTAGGTCTATGATCCAGTTTGAGGTAATTTTTGTGAAGAGTGTAAGGTCTATGACTAGATCCATGCTTTTGCATGTGGATGCCCACTTGTTCCACCACCATTTCTTAAAAAGACTGTCTTAACTAAATTGAATTTTGAGAACTAAAATTATCCTCTTTCATTGTCATTGATTTCAGTTATAGGTTTTATAATACTTTTAGTTTTCATATTTGTCATGTTCCCCAAATCTCTGTCAAGTAGTTAACAATACATAAACATATAAGTACTTAAATACTTATTGGGAAATTCTCAAAGGAATACATGCAGCACAAACCGAGGCACCATATTTTAAGCCAGTTCTCTAGTGTTTGCAACAGAATGCAACAGTTTTCATGTTTTCTCTTTCTTTTTTCTAAAGTATATTTTATTGATTATGCTATTCCATTTGTCTCTTTTTTCTCCCCTTTATTCCCCTCTACCCTGCATCCCCCCTCACACCAGCATTCTCCAACTTAGTTCATGTCCATGGGTCATACATATAAGTTCTTTGGTTTCTCCATTTCCTATACTACTCTCAACCTTCCCCTGTCTATTTTGTACCTACTAGTTTTGCTTCTTATTCCCTGTACCTTTTCCCCCATTTTCCCCACTTCCCCTCCCTGCTGATAACCCTCCATGTGATCTCCATTTTTGTGATTCTGTCCCTGTTCTAGCTGTTTGCTTAGTTTGTTTTTGTTCTTGTTTGTTTTTTAGGATCAGTTGTTGATAGCTGTGAGTTTGTTGTCATTTAACTGTTTACAGTTTTGATCTTCTTTTTCTTAGATAAGTCTCTTTAACACTTCACATAATAAGGGCTTGGTGATGATGAACTCTTTTAACTTTACCTTACCTGGGAAACACTTTGCCTGCCCTTCCATTCTATATGATAGCTTTGCAGGATAGAGTAATCTTGGATGTAGGTCCTTACCTTTCATGACTTTGAATACTTCTTTCCAGCCCCTTCCTGCCTGTAAGGTTTCTTTTGAGAAATCAGCTGATACTTATGGGAACTCCTTTGTAGGTAACACTCTCCTTTTCTCTTGCTGCTTTTAAGATTGTCTCCTTATCTTTAATCATGGGTAATGTAATTCTGATGTGCCTTGGTGTGTGCTTCCTTGGGTCCAACTTCTTTGGGACTCTGAGCTTCCTGGACTCCCTGGAAGTTTATTTCCTTTGAGGGATTAGGGAAGTTCTCCTTCATAACTTCAAATAAGTTTTCAATGTCTTGCTCTTCCTCTTCCCTTTCTGGCAACCCTATGATTTGGATGTTGGAGCATTTACAGTTGTCTCAGAGGTTCCTAAGCATCTCCTCATTTTTTTTGAATTCTTGTTTCTTCATTTTGTTCTGGTTGAGTATTTCTTCTTTCTGCTCCAAATCGTTGATTTGAGTTCCAGTTTCCTTCCTTTCACTGTTGGTTCCCTGTGTATCTTTATTTCACTTTGTATAGCATTCATTTTTTCCTCTATTCTGTGACCATACTCAACCATCTCTGTGAGCATTCTGATACCAAGTGTTTTGAACTCTGCATCTGATAAGTTGGCTATCTCTTCATCTCTTAGTTGTATTTTTTCTGGAGTTTTGATCTGTTTTTTCATTTGGGCCATATTTCTTTATCTCAGTACTCCTGTCACATTATAAGGGGCGGAGCCTTAGGTATTCACCAGGGCGGGTCAACCAGGTTGCTGTGTTGTGGTGCTGTCTGTGGGGGAGGGGTCCAAGAGGGAACAATGCCGCTTGCTTGGCTCTAGGCTGGCTTTCAGTCACTTCCCCGCTATCCACAAGCAAATTGGTCACTTCTGGTGCCAATTCCAGGGAGGTGGGTTTTTGTACATTCTAGGACCCTGTGGGTCTCTCCAACAAACACTCCTGTGAGACTGGGAGTTTCTCCCGCTGCCACAACCCCCACAGACTTTTACAACCAAAGGTTTCGAGGCTTTAGTTTCCTGCACTGGAACCCTGGCTTCCTTGTTGTTTCTCCTGGTTTATCCGCACACAAATGTGGGGCTGCCAGCCGCCATCTCACACACCCAGTCCTCCAGCCACCACCTTGCCACATGTCCTCCCTGCCCCAGCTGCCCGTCTCAGCCCTCCTACAGTCTGGATGAATGTTTCTTCCTTAACTCTCTGGCTGTCAGACTTCCATGTGGTTTGATTTTCTGGCAGCTCTGGTTGTTTGTTGTTTTTAAATTTGTTCTTGTCCTTCTTTTGGTTGTGCGAGGGGGCAAAGTGTATCTACCTATGCCTCCATCTTGGCCAAAACCATACTTTCTCTTTCTGTGAATCTTTCCTTTTTACCTAGATTATAAGCTTCTTTTTTACTCCTTACGTCTTTCCCCACTACTTCCAGTCTAAAACAGCACAAGGTACAGAGAATGTATTCAAGAGGCATTTAAGAAGGACTGGCCAAACATATATGCATGGCCCATGGACATGGACAATGGTATGGGGATTGACTGTGGGAGCGGGAGGACTGGATGTAGGGGAGCACAGAGGGAAAATTAGGACAACTTGTAACCTATAAACAATTTTATAAACAATAAAATATTTAAAAGAGAAATAGGACTGGTCAATGATGCTTTTAACTCTGAATTTTACTAGATTCTAGTATGTATATATACATACATATTAACATTTTCAACAACTTTTAATAATGATTCATTCATTTAATAAATTCAATCTAAATGTTTATTAAGTACCTATGATAGGCCAAGCTCTATTGTAGGTGCTGGGATAAATCAGTGAACAAAACAAAAATCCCTACATCTATTAAGTAGCAGAGGAAAGGGAGGGAGGCAACTGGCAATGAAAATAATAAGTTAACAATTATGTGAAGAGAGATGAAGCAGAGTGGAGTAGGCAGATTAGAAGTGTGGAATGTGGGGAGACAATGGGAGGCTGTAGAATTAGATAGAGTGGTCAAGATAGGCCTCACTGAGAGGGTCAGAGCTGAGCAAAAACTTGAAGGAGGTGAGGGAGTTAGCCAAGTGGTTAGCTATAGAAAATTGTACTAGGAGGGGACACAAAAAAACCCAGAATTATCTCCTGGAGAGCAGGCCCCTTCTAGTACAGGTTTCCCCTGCTAAGTGAGTGTTCTAGAAACCCATCTGTATCAGTGTACCAGCTGGTGTTGTTCCGCTTCAGTGAATTTTTTTAACATTCTTTGCCCATTTCATGATGGGTGATTTATGAGTGCACCTGCCCATATCGCACTAAGTGTTTAGCAGTTTTTGACCCAAAATGGCATGACCCCCATGCCCACCCTCCCTACTCACCTGATCTAACCCGAAACAAATTTCTTTTGTTTCCCTGGATGAAAAAAGTCCTCAAAGGAAAACATTTTGCCAGTGTGAAAGAGGTGAAACAAAAAATGGCAGAAACACTAAAAGGCATCAAAGTTGACAAGTTCAAAAACTGTTTTGAGCAGTGGAAAAGTGTCTTGATAGGTGTATTGCATCAAATGGAGGATACTTTAAGGTGTCCTCCTGAAGTTTAAACATGTAAGAATAAATATACAATTTGTTTATAAATAAATTCTGGTTTCTTGGGGGTCCCACCTTGTACGTTACAGAGAATAGCTGGAACGGTGCTGTCCAACAACACCAATAGCTACCGAGCACTTGAAACAGGACTTGATAACTAAGAAACTGAATTTTTTATTGTATTTCATTTCATTTAACTTTAAAAACTGTTACCTTGGTTTATTCTTTTTTAAAGTATGTTTGGATCAACTCAGGCATGTGAATTTATGTTACAACAATAAATTTTATAAAATCTAAACATAAAATCAGTTATCTCTGATAAAAATTCAGTGTTCAAAAGTGATGTGCTGTCAGTGAAATACAGATTTCAAACACACAGTAAGGAGAACAAAAGTAAAACTTCTTATTTAAATATATTGGATTAAATATAGTATATTAATAAAATTAATTTCACTTGCTTCTTTTCTCTTTTCAAATGTGGATCTAGAAATTTAAAAATTCCATGTGTGGCTTACTTTTGACCAACACTGAGCTAGATAGAAGAGGGAGCTTTCCGGCAACATCTGAGGAAACCCAGGATGACTCAGGGATGAATGTGGTGGAGGATGAGTAAGTAAAGTGTGTAGTAGATGATGGATGAGGTCAAAGAGGTAAAGAGTCCTTTGTAGGTCCTTAAACACCTTTCAACCCTTTTCCTGAGAGCCCTGGCTGGGTGGCTCAGTTGGTTAGAGCATCGTTCCATGGACACCAAAAGGTCGAGGGTTTGATCCCCGGTCAGGGCACGTATGTAGATTGCAGGTGGTTCAGTCCCTAGTCAGGTGCATACAGGAGCCAACCAATTGATGTGAGATCAATATTTCTCTCACATCAATGCTTTTTCTCTCTCTCCCTTCCTTTCTCTCTAAAATCAATAAAAAACCATATCCTCAGGAGAGGATTAAAAATTTTTTTAAAAAAACCGTTTTTCCATCATAACAGTGACAATGACTGAAATTGTAAGATTGGAGGTGGAATTAACACCCGAACCCTCTATCTCTTTTGTCAGAAATTTCTAGAAAATGATTTGGCTATATATTTTTGTCCTTACCATGCTGATGATGTACTACAACATGCCAGAAAGCACGATGGAGGTAAGAAAGGGATTACAGTTAAGCCTCATTAAAGTCTTGGCAGTAAGCAGGACTGGACAACCATTAGAGAGCAGGCTAATCCAATTGCCATGATGCCCGACCCATAGAGACTCCAGTGATGTCAAGCCAGATCCAGTCCACCATTCCTTCATTCATTTATTCCCCACACACCTCTAGTTCATTACTTCCTTCCATCCAAACTTGCTTCTCCTCAAGTAGGAAAAACCAGTTCTATGTATTTCCTTTTTTATATACTATGCATAATTTAATTATCATCTTTATTATTTATGTGATAGCCACGCATATTTTAAAAAATATTTTATTTTTTAAGAGCAATTGAATCAGTACCTATATTTTGAACTGCAATTTTTTCTTTATACAACATAAAATTGATTAATTAACATAGATTCAGGAAGAAAAAAAAAGGGCTTTTAAATGGGATGGAAAATAAGGTACTTTCATTTACTTAACAGCTGTAAGATATCCAAAATTGCATGGGATCTTGTGGATTAAAGACACTAAACAAGGATAAACAGGGCATTTCACTGATTGGAAAGGCCCTGTGGGAGGAAGAAGGGAATAAAAGGAATAATAAGATTTACTTGTAGCCCTGTATATTTCCTTTTTAAATGCACAGAAGCACACTATGAATAACGTGAGAATTTCGTATAACATGAATAGAGCAAAACTCTGTCCCTGGGCATGGCTAATGTTGTAATGAAGAGTTTAGTTATAACTCTTTTCTCAAAGCTGGAACCTTCCATGAAGTAACTATTACTGGAACATCATTCAAACTTAAAAGGAAACTTAAGATAATGTAATACTTTTTAACTTAAAAGTCTACTCCCCCCGGAACAAGAAATCCTAGCTTTTTAAAAAAGAGGAAGCAAAACTAAAAGGGGTAGTCCCTCTTGTAGATGAGAAGAGTTGATAATTACATAAACGGGTTGGGTACATTTCCTTTTTCTTTTTAATACTTTGGTTTGCTATCTTATTTTCTTTTAATTGAGGTAAAATTGCCATATAACATTGTATTAGTTTCAGTTGTACAACATAATAATTTGATATTTGTATACAAAGTGATTACCAAAACAAGTTTAGTTTACTTTTTAAAAAGATTTTATTTATTTTATTTTTAGACAGAGGAGAAGGGAGGGAGAAAGAGAGGGAGAGAAACATCAATGTGTGGTTGCTTCTCATGCGCCTCCTACCGGGGACCTGGCATGCAACCAAGGTATGTGCCCCAGCTGGGGGATCGAACTGGCAACCCCTTGGTTTGCAGGTCGACACTCAATCCATTGAGCTACACCAGCCAGGGCCAAGTCTAGTCAACTTCTGTCATTATATGATAAACCTCCTTCAACCACTTTCCTCACCCGCAATCCCCTTCCCTTTTGGTAGCCTCCAATCTGTTCTCTGTATCTATGAGTTTGGTTTTGTTTTTTTCCATTTGTTTTATTTATTAGATTCCACCAGTAAGTGAAATCTACAGTATTCATTTGTCTTTCTCTGACATTTCACTTAGCATAATATCATCAATGCCCATCCATGTTGTCGCAAATGTCAAGATTTCCTTCTTTTTATGGCTGAATAGTATATACATTTTCTTTATCCGTTTCATCCATTGATGGACACTTACTTTTTTTCTACATCTTGCCTATTGTAAATAATGCTGCAATGGAATAGGGTACATATATTTTTTCAAACTGGTGTTTTTATTTTCTTCAGATAAATACCCCAAAATGAAATACGTGGATCGTATGGTAGTTCTATTATTAATTTTTTGAAAAACCTCAATACTGTTTTCCATAGTGGTTTATCAATTTACATTCCAACTAACAATGTACAATAGCTCCCCTTTCTCCACATTGTCTCCGACAATTGTTATTTCTTTTCTTTTTTATTATAGCCATTCTAACAGGTGTATCATTGTGGTTCTGATTTCCATTCCATTAATAATTAGTGATATTGAACATCTTTTCATGTGTCTGTTGGCCATCTACATGTCTTTTTTTGGAAAAAAGTCTATTCGGGTCCTCTGCCCATTTTTTAAATTGGATTGTTTGGGGGTTTTTTGGTTTCGTTTTTGTTGTTGTTGTTGTTGTTTTGCTACTGAGTTGTCTGTGTTCTTTATATATATTCTATATTAACTTTTTATTGGATATAAAATCTGAAACTTTTTTCTCCTGTTCAGAGAGCTGCCATTTCATTTTATTGACAGTGTCCTTTGCTGTGCAGCTTTTTAGTCTGATGTAGTCCCACTTGTTTATTTTTGCTTTTGTTGCCTTTGCTTTTAGAGTTAGATCCAAAAATTCATCACCAAGACCAATGTTAAGGAGATGATCCCCTATGTTTCCTTCTAGGACTTTTATGTTTCTAGGTCTTACATTCAAATCTTTAATCTTTTCAAGTTAATTTTTGTGTATGGTGTAAGATGATGGTCTAGTTTCACTCTTTTTTAAAAAGATTTTATTTATTTATTTATTTTTAGAGAGGAGGGGAAGGAGAAAGAGAGGGAGAGAAACATCAACATGTGAGAGAAACATCAATCAGTTGTCTCTCACACATTCCCCACCAGAGACCTGGCCCACAACCCAGGTATGTGCTGTGACAGGGAATTGAACCAGTGACCTTTCGGTTAGCAAGATGACACCCAACACACTGAGCCACACCAATCAGGGCTAGATTCATTCATTGACACGTAGCTGTCCAGTTTGCCTAATACCATTTATTGAAGAGACTTTCCTTTCCCCATTGTATATTCTTGCCTTCTCTGTCATAAATTAATTGATGATACATGTGTGGACTTATTTCTGGGCTCTCTGTTCCATTGATCTATGTGTCTCTTTTTTATGCCAATATCATACTATGTCAATTACTGTAGTTTTGCAATGTAGACTGAAATCAGGGAGCATAGTACCTCCAGCTTTGTTCTTCTTCCTTAAGATTGCTTTGGCTTTGGGGGTCTTTTCTGGTTGCATAAAAATTTTTGAATTGTTCTAGTTCTGTAAAAATGACATTAGAATATTGATAGGGATTTCAATGAATCTGTATATTGCTTTGGGTAGCACAAACATTTTAACAATTTTAATTCTCCCAATCCGTGAGCACAGAATATCTTTCGATTTTTTTCTTGCCTTCTTAAATTTCTTCCATCAATCTCTTCTAGTTTTCAGTGTACTGGTCTTTCACTGCCTTGATTAAATTTATTCCTAGGTAATTTAAAAAAAAAGGATTTTATTTATTGTTTAGAGAGTGGAAGAGAGGAAGAGAGGGAGAGAAACATCAATAAGTTGTCTCACTTGTGTCCCCTGTTGGGGACCTGGCCCGTAATCCAGGCATGTGCCCTGAGTGGGAATTGAACCAGTGACCTTTCAGTTCACAGGCTGGCACTCAATCCACTGAGCAACACCAGCCAGGGCTCTAGGTAATTTTTTTGATGCAATTGTAAATGGAGATTTTTTTTCTTAATTTCTCTTTTTTATAGTTCATTATTACTGTATAGAACAACAACATATTTCTGTATATTGATTTTGTATCCCGCAGCTTAAGTGAATTCATTTATTAGTTCTATTAGTGTTTGGTGGAGTCTTTAGGGTTTTCTTTCTGTATATGGTATCAAGTCACATGCAAATAGTGACAATTTTACTTCATCCTTTCCAACATGGATGCCTTTTATTTTTCTTGCCCAATTGCTGTGGCTAGAAATTCCAATATTGCGTTGAACAGAAGTGGCAAGAGTGGGCATCCTTGTCTTGTTCATGATCCTAGAGGAAAAAATTTCAGCTTTTCACCATTGAGTATGATGATAACTATTGTTTTGTCATATATAGCCTTTATTATTGAAGTGTGTTCCCTCTATCTGTGTCTGCTTTGTTGAGAGTTTTTACCATAAATGGATGTTGAATTTTGTCAATTTTTTTCATGCATCTATTTACATGATCATATAATTTTTATCCTTTATCATTGTGTTACTGTGGTATATCATGTTGATTTATCATTTGTGGATGCTGAACCCTCCTTGCTACCTTGGAATATGTACATCCCGCTTGATGGTGGTGTATAATCCTTTTAATTTATTGTTGAATTCAGTATGCTAACTGTTGAGGACAAAATAGGAAAAATTGGGACAACAATAACAGCATAATCAATAAAATATATTTAAAAAACTAAAAAAAAAAAGAGTGCCTATGTCTGAATCCTGAAGATATATATACACACATATATATATTTACAGACACACACACACACACACACACATTTAATTAACAGGGAGGGAAAGGTGGGCCTGCAAAGAAGGAACAGCCAGAGGCAGGAGGAAAACCATGAGTACAGTATAACAGAAACCAAAGGAAGAGAAGTTCAAGAAAAAGGGGGTTATCGGTCTGAAAGACTACCAATAGACTCCAATGCACAGACTGTTAGAATTTAAAGGGACATTATAAATCATCTAATCCAGTGCTCTCTTTTTTCCCAAAGTCTGAAATTGAGATTCAGGGAATACCTTAGTTAGCTAGTAGAGACTAGAATAAATCCATAATTTCTAATGCATAGGTCAATAAATACTCTTTTCATACACTCATTTGCCTGATGACTAGTACATAGCTTGGTTTTTCCTTCTTAAATTAAATCACCTCTACTCCTTTAGTCTTTCACAGCATTTCACCAAACCTCTGCCTGCTTTAATATCGTACTTCTGACTTGTCCAAGTCCATGAGTCATAATCTAACCCAAGTGAAGCTTTCAACACACTCTGAATTAGAGTGCTGACTGATCTAGAGCTGCAGGAAATAAGTTGCCACCCACTCCATAAACAGCCCCTCACCCCCTCCACCCCTGTCACATACACACTCTCTGACCACCCTAACCAAAGCTGTTACACATCAGGGTCTCAGAATAGCATGCTACATCCTTTATAATAAAAAGAAAGACTGCTTAACTGGGAAAGAATTGGAAAAGAGACCTGGAACTTACTGTCAAGTTGCCATATTCAGTCAACCTCTCTTGCCAGGGTAAAATTAAAAGTTCAGCACCAGAGAGAGATAAAGGGATAGAAAAATAAAGAAGGGAAAGATGGTAGGAAGGTAAGAACATGTGGCACAATTTCTTTTCTTCAGTGACTTTACATGGCAGAGTTAATTAACGTAATTATTATGAGTACCCTATAGTCAATTCTAAATTATCTTTTGAATGGAGGCAAACATATACCATAGATAATCAATCCAATGGTGGATAATTCAAAACACATTTGTTTTTAGAATATATTTTATTTTATTTTATTTTTTATTTTAAAGATTTTATTTATTTTTAGAGAGAGGGTAAGGGAGGGAAAATGAGGGAGAGAAACATCAATGTGTGATTGCCTCTTGCATGCCCCCTACTGGGGACCTGGCCTGCAACCCAGGTGTGTGCCCTGACTAGAAATCAAACCTGCGACCTTTTGGTTCTCAGGCCAGCACCCAATCCGCTGAACCACACCAGCGAGGGCTAGAATATATTTTAATTGTTAGGGTGAGACTGCTGGTCAACATTGCAGAGTAGGCAGACATGGCTCACCTCTTTGCACAACCACATCAAAATTACAACTAAAATCTACAACAACCATCATTCAGAGCTGTCAGAAATTGAGTTGAATGGAAGTCTGACAACTACGAAATCGAGTTGAATGGAAGTCTGACTACTATGGAATTAAGGAAACCACATCCGTCCAGGCTGGTAGTAGGGACGCAGATGTGGAATGGGCTGGTCCCACACACACATGTGGTGCATAAAAATTTGGGAGGGATATCTCAGGAGTGAGGAGTCCCAGCCCCATACCAGGCCCACCAGCCCAGGGTTCCACTGCCAGAAAGAAAAGTCCCCACAACTTCTGGCTGCAAAAATCAGTAGGGATTGAGTCGGTGGAAGAAAGTGCAGGACCCCCAAGGAGTTTCTGTTAAAGAACCACCACACAGATTCACCTGCTCACACTTACCCCCTCAGGGCTCCAGCACTGGAGGAGCAGCTTGAGGGGCACCAGTGGCATGCAGGGGGAGGATGAGGTGTCTGGCATCAATGTGAGCAGAGGCCATTGTCCCTTTTCTGGGCCAACCCCACCACAGAGCCAGCAGGCTGGTGCCATATCTGATACTCCATCAAGCTGGTTAACACTGTTTGCCCAACCTGGGACATCCCCAGAGACTCAGCCCCAGCCAACTTACAGGCCCTTCCAAGCTGCTTTTCCATATGAATGGCTGGTCCTGGCTCATGCTACACAACTTCCTAAATCCTCTCAAACAAGCAACAGCTGGCCTCCGTCAGCCCCCAGGAACGGCACTAGCAGCAGCCAGCCTAGATTCATAGCTTGGGTTTGCCTGGGAATTTCCAAGCCCAGCACAAATAGCAGCCTTCTCAGATTGCTTAGTAACTCAGGCACGGTGCCCGGGCAAAACACAGGTGAGGGCTGACCTTGGCCTGCACCACCCAGGGAACCCTAGGGCCAGCACATTCAGTGGACAGCTACAGACTACACTGGAGCACCACCACCCTGCCCCTGCACAGCTGATCCTCCATGGAGGGCAGAAGTTGGTGGTCAGTGGTCACAGCTAGTCCATGAAGCTGACTGGCCTGGGTAAATCCCTCCCATTCATCTGCCAATAGCAACCAAGGCTCAACTATAAGAGGAGGGTGTACTCAGACCACACACAGGGCGCACCTAGAGTTCCCAGTTTAGGTGATAGGGGAGGCTGTGCCACTGAACCCTACAGGACACCTATTACATTAGGCCACATTACCAAGACACAGAGTCAAAGCAGCTTCACCTACCCCATAAAAACAAACACAAGGAGGCTGCCAAAATGAGGAGACAAAGAAACATGGTCCAAATGAAAGGACAGAACAAAACTCCAAAAAAAAAGAGCTAAATGAAATGGAGATAAGCAATCTATCAGATGCAGAGTTCAAAACACTGGTTATAAGCATGCTCAGGGAGCTCAGCGAGGACCTCAAAAGCTTAAAAAAAAATGCAGTCAGAAACAAAGTACACTAATTGAAATAATTATTAGGGTAGTAGTGGTGTTTTGAAAATAATCTTAACATCTGAATTTGGTTTATGCCTGATAATATAGGAACCCATAATACTTTAAAAATAAGAACTATCTTGTTAAGTCATAGGCTAGAAAGATCTCTGTAGTTTCAGTCCCAACCCTGCTCCTCCCAATGAAAACCATCACCTTTCAAACGGAAGCATTGTCTCAACACAGCTGCTGGGTGTTTTGGTGGGGGGGGGGGGTGTGTTGTTGTTTTGTTTTTACATTTATAGACATTCCAGTTGTTTCACACTGTCTGTACTAGTCTCTGGGGTAGATAATCAAGATTTTTTATTTCAGAGGCTTCCTTCCTAAACTTCTGTAGGATTAGAATGAACGAAGACTTCTCATTTATCAGTGAAAGATTTAAGTAGACTATATGACAGTGCTAAAAAATATATTGGAAATAGATATTTGACCCTGTAACTCAAGGTTCCTTAATTATTTAATCCTAATGCACCACTTAGCACACTGATTATTATATGCCCTTTACATACCATCTCAGCACCAACAGACTGGCTCCCTACCCAGGAAGACTCCTTTTTCCAATCCAGCACTGCATGGGATACTGAGGTTTCCCATTTCTTTATGCCTCTCTTTCACTGTCCATTGCAAATACCAAGTTTTCCTGAAATCATAACTGTTCCAATTTACTCTTCCTTGCCCTAGAATAGATTCAAGTACAGATCTATGGTGGCACATAGCCAGGAATAAAAAGGAAGGAGAGAAGAAAGTTAAGGCAACAGCTTTGAAAGATGCTATTATTATATAATGGTTAAGTGCTATAAGTACTCTTGGGGTTGAATTTTAGGAACTTTAAAAGTTCATTTTATTTTGTAAGTCAAGAATTACATACACATATTAAGACTCTACTTCATCTCATTTGTGTGTGGAATCCTAAAAAATAAATAATAAACAACCAAGCTCATAGATACAGAACAGACCAGTGGCTGTCAGAGACCTCGGGGTGAGGGGCAAAAGGGGTACAGGGAGTCAAATGTACAAACTTCCAATTATAAAGTAAATAAGTCATGGGGATGTAATGTACAGCACAGTGACTATAATTAATATGATACTGCATATTTGGAAGTTGCTAAGAGAGCAGGTCTTAATTCTCACAAGAAAAAATATCTGTAACTATGTACGGTGTCAAATGTTAACTAGACTTATTGTGGTGATCATTTTGTAATATATTGAAATATTGAATTATGTTGCACACCTGACACTAATATAAAGTCATATGTTAATTATACCCCAATTAAAAATATATATATATATATGTTTGAAGGGGAAAAAAGAGTTTACCTTACGCAAGGTGAGGAGAGGAGAGATAGAAGACAAATCCAACAAGGTTCCTGCCCTGAAGGGACCTGTCAAGTTTAACAATTTCCATCATCATTTTAACATCTATAGGAAAGTAGGTTCTGGTTTTCTAACCAATAATTCAGATTCTTGACTATCACTCCATCAACTCATAAATTTTTTCATTAAGATCATGCCCACAGCAAAGGTCTTCTAATCAGCAAATTATGGTTAAAAGGAGGCTAACTCACAAGATGTTGATTTTCGAAGTGCAAAATCATTGTTTATAGAAGAAAAAAATTTGAGGTAGCTAAAACAAATTATTTTAAAAATTTTAATCAAGAAAACTTGAAAATTTATTATAGAAAAATCAGAATCTTAAAATCCATTTTGTACTGATATTTTAACCAAGGTTGTTCTTTAATGGGCATTTCTGAAAATTGAATAATGTACATTCCCACTGAAACTATTTTAATATCCAACATAGTTTTGTTGCCTGTCTCCAATCTATTATCATCTATACTTGTGTTTATAATTATGATAATGATAATATCAAATGATAATTGGTATGTGAATAACTATATAATTGCTCATGAGGACTCCCATTGAAAATAATACCTGGACTGCACAACCAAGGCAACCGTACTCATTTCCCTCCGACTTCAAGGCATCTACAGAGTGTACACTGAGTCAAGTTTTAGTGGGGGGCATTAAAGCTGGCTGCACTGACCTTCACCGTGCTCAGGTTAGTAAGGGCCGCTGTGGTGTGAGAAGGGAGGTGCTGTGTGCTGGGAAGCCATCTGTATTAGTTCAAGTTCTAATGACATCGGCTTCTATTTGTGCCACCCCAGGCAAGTGACTCATATCTGAGCTTCAGTGTCTTCATTTGTAAAAGGATATTTGCCCTGCCTACCTCACAAAAACTGTATGTTGCACATCAGATTGTATGATACATTGTAATCCATAAAGTCAAAATGCTAAACAAATGTCAGGGATTATTAATAAGTCACTTCATTTCTTTTTGTCTGTGTTTTCTCCTTTTTCAAATTAGGATAATTACTTAAATAATCGCTTTCTGGACTGAAGCAAGAATTGCAAAATAACCGAATTTGCTTCCAGTTTATTAGCAGGATGATTTTTGAAAAGTCTTGCCCTCTAAAACTTTACAAGCACCTATAAAGTGGTTACAGAGAATAGAGAGCTTGGATTGAGGGGAAGAACATGATTTGAATGACAATATTTCCAGAAAGAAAATATAATTTGCTAGAGTAGTTTTAGGAATGACGAACAGCTCTGAAGAAATCTTCATGGTAACCTCAGATAATTATTCACCTGTTTGCCATGCCCAGAGTCAAAGGTCAGGGGAACCAGGCTCACTCTGGGGCATAATAATGGACCCTTTCTCCTCCAGTGTGAAGATAAGTGCTAAGAATGATGACAGTAAGTGAATTAAAAAGGACATATTGCATTTATAAATGCTGAAAATTTCCTGATGAATCAAAATATTATTTGGTGTTACTTTTACTTTGATAAATGATTATATAATGGGAGAATATGATTTACTCATAAAATTTAGTCATTTGTAGCTTTAGATTTGTTTCAAACTACATACTTAATTGAGAATAAGTCCATCCACATTTGGTTAAAATATTTTTAATTACTTAAAAGTAGTTTGTTTTTATTTACATTTGTATTTATTAGTGAAAATTGTGATATATAGGGTTTTATATCTCTATGCGACAGGAATAAAAACATTAATAAAAGCAATGAAAAAAGTAAGAATGGAGAAAGAGAGAAAAGGACTGGGGATGTGAATAAATATTAATGGAGAAAAAGCAAGAAAAGGGGAAGGGAAGGCAGTAAGAAAAGTAAAAGAACTTGGGCTTTTGAATTTTCCAAAGCAAATATCTGCCCTTAGATTCTTCCACTGCACCATGAATCCAAAGGCAACAGAAGAAAAAAGAGCCACTATTGCTGTTTACAAATTTTAATTCAAAACATAGCGGAAAATGCCGTAACTATGGAAAAAGACAAACGAAGTGGCTTCTACGGCAAGGGTTGCATGCTTGCTGTGTCTGTAGTGTGTGTGTATCTATAAATAGGTAGGAAATTCCTGCTCTTTTTCTCACCTTTCCAGTAACTAGTTTCTTTTCTTTTTTCTTTTTTTGCTCAAGATGACAGAAAGATAGAAATGAATTTCTCCATACAGGTGCATCAGCAATGATTGATTCCTAGAATTACAAAGCTTAGTGAGTCAGTAACTGTTAATATATGCATTTTATCAACTTTCTATATCACTCAAAGATGGACTCTTTCTTTAGAACAGGGGTGTCCAATCTTTTGGTGTCTCCAGGCCACACTGGAAGAAAAAAGGTTGTCTTGGGCCACACATTATACACACAAACACTAACAAAAACTAATGAGCAAAAAAAAGCTTTTAAGTGAATTTATGATTTTCTGTTGGGTCATATTCGTAGCCTTCCTGTTAAGTGAATTTATGATTTTCTGTTGGGTCATATTCGTAGCCTTCCTGGGCCGTGGGTTGGACACCCCTGCTTAGAGCAATATGTCTCCTGTGGAACCCTCTACTTCTGGCAGTTATAGAAAGCTCACGTTCAGTCTCTATATTACCTGATAGCTCATTCAGACTCCCAAAGCTCCTATCTGCAGTATTCCACACACCATGATCTTTCTCTGATTTTAAAGAATAGAAACCCAAATACAATTTAAAAATACAAAGCCATTGTTACAACGGCTACAAGTTTGAGTTGTTAAAAAAATAAATAAACAGGTAATCTTCATACTAAGATGAAAAAGGCATTCACACTAATCAAAACATTCATGACAGTGACAACAGAAGTTCTTAGCTAAATTCTAAATGAAGTCTGATTCAACTTAATCTTATTGTACAGACCGTACCTAGTAATTATGAGCAATTAGCACTTTATTAAGAAAGATTTCCTCTCTGACCAACTCAGATGGGATTCCCTAGTTTTCAGCCCAGCTATCTACAATAGTATGCCATGAGAAACTTCTGAAGAGAACAAAACATTGCCACGGCAGAGCTTTGAATATTACTGATTAAAATGAAACTGGACTGCTATCAATGTTCAAGAGTAAATTCTTCTCTGAAGGATTAAAAGAAAAATCTAATAACAGAGGCCGCCTCAGTGGAGGGTAGCTCTATTTTTGGCATGTCTGAATTATTTTTAAACCATGTGTACATACGGCACACTGAAAGTCAGGGCGATGCAATGGATTTCTGGATTCGCAATGCCTCGGTTTAAATTCCAACTTAGCCACTTTCTAGTTATGTGACCACTTAATGACCATGTGATATTAGATGTGTTTCTTACTTTTCTGTATCCAGTTTCCTCATCTGTCAGCTGGGGATAATAACAACAGTCCCCCTCACAGAGCTGTTGAGAGGAATCAAAGAGTTAAGAGGTGCAGTCCGGTGCAGAATAAGCACTATGTAAGTATTAGATATTACTTTTAATTTTTTATTTTGAGTTCGTTTTAGACTTATAGAAAGCTGCAAAAATAGTACAGAGTATCCTTATCTCCCTCCTCTTCTAATGTTAACATCTTAGTACAATTATCAAGAACAGAAAATGAACACTGATGCAATATTGCTAACTAAACTACAGCCTTTTTTTAACTATCACTAATTTTTTCACGAATGTCCTTTTCCTAGAATCCTATCCAGAACACACATTGCATTTAGTTATTTCTCCTTATTCTTCTCAACCTGTGATTGTTTTTCCTAGCAGACACAAACTTAACCCAATGATTAAATATCACTAATAATAAGACGTATGAACATCACAAATTCCTTGATATGATATACTGAAATGAACATAACAGTACTTTGCAGTTTTCTTGTCAAAAATGCATAGCCTCCTTCCAATTATGAGAAAACGTAAGATAAGCAAAAAAATGAGGGACATTCTGTTATGAAATAACTGATCAGCTCTCTTAAAAAGTGCCACTATTATTTTTTAACTTTTTAAAAATTTAAAGTATGTTATCTTTTTAATGAATATCCATAAGTTATGATAAGACCCTCAAATTTGGCTAACTTTCCTTTAATTCTAATTTACAGTTATTTCCCCACCTATCAATGGAACCTAATTCAAAAGTTCATTTAAAGACCCATTATTTTTACCAACATGATTTTTTTTTTATGACAGACCCTATATTTCAAGTTCCCTATGAGGTAACTCTATTTTAGCAGGCTAGATTAGAAATCTAACTAATATGTATTATTTTTCTATGGAGAAATGTATTATGGGTCTCAACTTGAGATGTCAGAAATACATCTCTTTCTCTTATTTACTTTGTCCCCACCCTAACAGATAACAGGAGCCCTGCCTCTTGTCTGGCCTATCCAAACACATGTGACACTCCATTACTCTGTTGCTGTTAAACCATAATGCTGGTTCTTGGCCCACTCCCCTCTTATTCTAAAACTGCTCCTCTTTCCTCTTTCCCCAACCCTTGAATCCCTGACAACTTGAGACCTATTTCTGGAGCCCTCAGTTCTGGAAATGTGCTACCTGCCTCTCTGGCTTTCCTGACTCAGCTCTGGACTCCGCACATTCTTCAGAATTTGAAGACTCTTCGGGTATAAGTAAACTCTCCTTCCACGAATTTAGCTCTTACAGAACTCTATCTACTAGCTGGGTTGACCTCTGATATCCTTCCAAATATGTTCATTCAAACTTCAGGGGTTCTGGGAGGGAAGGGGTCTGGGACGAGAAGAGAAGTAGCAACTAGGGCTACCGTTTAGAATGTAGAATGTGTTGATTTAGAATACAGGCTAGAGAAAGGAGAAAGGCGGTGGGGTGGAGGGATGGGAATAAAGGAGCAGCACTGTCATTCATGTCCTCCTACAGCAGTTTCCTGTCCTCCTCCTCTCACCTGCTCTAATTCCTCTGGGATGATCTAAGGCCCTTATCTGGTATAAATTCCCAGGGACAGGGAATGAATTGCTGGCTGCCTACTGTTGCCTCAGGCTAGAGTTTCTGTCCACCGCACCAAATTGCAGAAAGAACACAGGCTTCTTCCCTTTTTTTCTACCACTGGAATAGGCATACATTGTTCATACTACTACTAGTCATGATGGGGAAATAGAGGAAAAACATCACTAAAAAAGGACAAGTTTTAGGAAGTCTCACAGTCATCATTCCCCCAGCATTTAATGAAATATAAATTAAATGGGGCTCTAGGTTTTCTCGAGCTTCCCTAATTGCTTCCTCACCAGAAACCTCAAGTTCTATTTATCCCAAGTTATTCCATACTTAGTCTCCTACTCCAATCTTTTGTTGAGTTTTCTATTTTCCAGGGAGCCTTGGGTCTGGGAGTTACACAGTCAGACCTCCGAGGTGACCTTTCACGCCCCTGTTTCTGTCACAGAGGAAGGAAATTCGAGTCTGTCTCCTCTGCTGCTGTCCCCTGACTCTGCTACTAATGTGTTAAGTGACCTGGGGGAAGAGCGACATAACTTCTTGAAGCCTCGTTTTCTTCTTATTTTTTAAAAAGAGAACAGCAGTTCCCGTGCTTACAGAATTACTGTGAGAACTGGTGAGAAACTATGTACAACACCTGGCACACAGCAGGCATCCAAACAAACAATGGCATTTACTGTGGTCTCCATCACCCACCCTGCTACTGCCACACACCCAGCCCCCAGCTGATAAAGATGCAAGGTGAGAGTTAGGAAACCTGAGCTGAGCCAAGGAGTAAACCACGTTTCCGGGACCACGCCTCTTACCATTCACCCACCCACACACTGAAAGTAAGAGTAGGGAAGCAAGAAATATAGAAAGTAAGCTAGGTTGTGTGTGCTTCTAAGGTGGAACCAGGAAATTAGGAAAAACTTAGAAACAGGAAAATAAGAAGGATTTTTTTTGGCCTCTTATTAAAAAGGAAAATAACATTTAGTATATTGTACAAAATAAAAATAAGCCATAGCCTATCTAAATAGTTAAAAGAGTTGTTTTGAATATAAAAGCAAGTCATTCCAAGTATCAAGATAATATAATATTTATAACAAAAAAATGTCCTCCTGATCCTTTTTTCACATTCCTAGCTATATCTCCTATTTAAAACATTACATTTAATTTAACCCGTGGTTCATGCTGGCAAGTCATGTGTACTGAAATGTTCCATATAAAAGGATATTTTACTTACCCTATTAAAAAGCATGCAAATAAATTCAATGCAGCTTCATACCTTACATTCATAGCTCCTCTAACATTCACATGCAGGACACATCTTTCCAGGCAAGATCCTTGTGTGCATTACTCTTTCTAACCGGCCCTGAACTAATGTCAGCCAGACCTCTTTTCCCTTCTCTTCCAGCTTCTGAGTAGTAGAGGTAATGTAATGATAAGTGAAGCTACTGCACAATTTTCTGTCTCCTTATTGAACCAAGCTTCCTTCAATTAGTTTATAAAGTTGCTCATTGCTAATTTCTCCCATGTTTTTATCCCCTAACAATAGGCATGTTGTTTCCCAACTTGGAAAATTAACATTAACATCCACATTGACTTGGCAGTTATCAATGACAGTCATTTTCCAGGCGGACAACTTAAGGCCATGCACAGAGCTGTCTTTGTTGTTAGTAAAATGATTTCTCTGAAGTTTATGGTGATGTTGAAGTTGTTTTGTACAACCCACTGCTCCTGGCTCAAATACATGCAAATGGCAGCAAATATCTGTGCAGAGTAGTATAGAGGGCACTGAAAACACGGTTAAACTATTCAATGAGGTAACACACTTGATAGTTTCTTCCTCTGTGTTATAAATTTTAACACATGAAGTTTCAAAATTTTACCAAAAATTCTAACCTTCTTATGACTGCAAACAGACTGGTTTTCTCCTGTCCTTTGACTCATACAAAACATTTTGTGGCTCAAAGGATATAGACTACAGACTTGAAACAGAAAGCAAAGGTGAGAGGAAGAAGGGCTGCAGCCATTCCTTGCTCCCCCACAGCTCCGCCAGGCGAGAGAGTGTCCTTTTCCCCTTCCTGCTTCCTCAGCAATAAGTAGGAGCCTTTAGTCTTCAAGTCAGCACTCTTCCATGGGCTGCAGGAAGAGGTGTGGTGGGAAAAGCCACAGCTATGATGCCCAGGCATGGGTCCATTTGAAGCTGCATGGGTAGGAACTGCTGATCTCTCTCCCTGAGACAAGGATAAATGTCTTCTTATAATAAAGTCCCAGAATCAGATCAAGAGGACTTCTGGTCAAGATAGAGGTATAGGTAGTACACCGTGTCTTCTCACACAACCAAAAGAAAGACAACAACAAATTTAAAAACAAAAAAACAACCAGAAATGCCAGAAAATTGAACTGTATGGAAGTCTGACAATCAAGGAGTTAAAGAAGAAACATTCATTCAGGCAGGTAGGAGGGGCAAAGAAGGGCAGCTGTGATGGAGAGGACACACGGCAAGGTGGCGGCTGGCGGACCGAGTGATCTCACATTTGTGTTCAGATAAACTGGGAAGAACAACTGGGGAGTGAGGTAGACCACACAGTCCGAGGTTCCAGTGTGGGAAAAGAAAGCCTCAGAAACTCTGACTGTAAAAACCTGTGTGAGTTGTGGCAGTGGGAGAAACTGCCAGTCTCACAGGAGAGTTCGTTTGAGAGACCCAAGGGTCCTAGAATGTACACAAACCCACCCACCCAGGAATCAGCACCAGAAGGGCCCAGTTTGCTTGTGGGTAACAGGGGAAGCAACTGAGAGCTGACCAAGAGCCAAGCAAGCAGCATTGTTTCTTCTTCTGTGCTATAAATTTTAACATATGAAGTTTCAAAATTTTACCAAAAATTCTACCCTTCTGCTCCAAAGTGGCTACACTTTGGAAATGGCTGCAGCCTTTCTTCCTCTCAGCTTTGCTTTCTGTTTCAAATGCCCCCCCCTACGTACAGTGCCACAGGGCCTTAACATGGGTTGCCCCACCCTGGTGAATACCTAAGGCTCCACAATATAATAGGTGCTCTGAGACTATATATGTGTGTGTGTGTGTGTGTATATATATATATAGCCAAACAAAAGAACAGATCAAAGCTCCAAAAATAGAACTAAGCAATGAAGAGATAGTCAACCTAACAGATGCAGAGTTCAAAATACTGGTAATCTGGATGCTCAAAGAAATGGTTGAGTATGGTCGCAAAATAGAGAAAGAAATGAAGGCTATGCAAAGTGAAATAAAGAAAAATATTCAGGGAACCAACAGTGAAGGGAAGGAAACACAGACTCAAATCAACACTTTGAAGCAGAAGGAAGAAATAAACATTCAACCAGAACAGGATGAAAAAACAAGAATTCAAAAAAATGAGAAGAGGCTTAGGAACCTCTGGGACAACTTTAAATGTTCCAACATCCAACTCATAGGGGTGCCAGAAGAAGAGGAAGAACAAGAAATTGAAAACTTATTTGAAAAAATAATGAAGGAAAACTTCCCCAATCTGGCAAAGGAAACAGACTTCCAGGAAGTCCAGGAAACTCAGAGAGTCCCAAAGAAGTTGGACCCAAGGAAGTATACACCAAGGTACATCATAATTACATTACCCAAATTAAAGATAAGGAAAGAATCTTAAAAGCAGCAAGAGAAAAGGAGAGAGTTACCTACAAAGGAGTTCGCATAAGACTATCAGCTGATTTCTCAAAAGAAACCTTATAGGCAAGAAGGGGGTAGAAAGAAGTATTCAAAGTCATGAAAGGCAAGGGCCTACATTCAAGATTATTCTATCCAGCAAAGCTATCATTTAGAATGGAAGGACAGATAAAGTGCTTCATCATCACCAGGCCCTTATTACATGAAATGTTAAAGGGACTTATCTAAGAAAAAGAAGATGATCAAAACTGTGAACAGTAAAATGACAATAAACTCACAACTATCAAGAACTGATCCTAAAATTATAAAAACAAACTAAGCAAATAACTAGAACAGGGATAGAATCAGAGAAATGGAGATCACATGGAGGGTTATCAATGGGGAGAGGGAGGGTAGAGAATGGGGGAAAAGGTACAGGGAATAACAAGCATAAATAATAGGTAGAAAATAGAAAGGGGGAGGTTAAGAATAGTATAGGAAGTGGAGAAACCAAAGAACTTCTCTGTACGACCCATGGGTATGAACTATGGAGGGGGCGGATCCTGGAGAGTGGGGAGTGCATGGCAGAGGGGGGTAAAGGGGAGAAAAATGGGACTACTGTAATAAAATAATCAATAAAATATACTTAAAAATAAAATTAAATATGTGGCTCACATTATATTTTCTACAGGATAAAGCTTGACAAAACAGTAAGTGCTGTAAAGCCAGGAGAAGAATAAATCACTATGTATTGAAGAATGCTTCATGAAGAAAGAAAAGGATTCAGGAAAGGAGAGAAAACTATAGGGACTGTATTATATGAATAGAAAGAAGGGGGATCTTTCAAGCTCACTAGATAAGGGAATGTTCTGAAAGAAATTCTCTTCATGTGATATTAGAAAGTATTTAGTCCAGACCAAGTCATAGTCCTGAAAACACACATCTACAGAAACAGGAGAGATCAGGCAGACTGTCTTCTACAGTGAGTTAGTTAGAAAGCTGCAAAATTTGTGAGACACAAAAAGGAACTTGGTTGATTTTGTTCACTCCTCTATTATCAACTCTGAAAAGTGCCAGGTATGTAAGAGGCACCTAAAATAAACATTTGTTAAATGAATGAGTGAACAAATTACTGTAGGAAAGGGTGGTGCTTTCCAATGAATGTTAAGGCAGGGACACTGGGAGAGGCAGTAAAAAGAGAGTGTTAAGGAAGGAGAGAAGATCCATCATCTAGACTAGCACCTGCCAGGGCCTAATTATCCTCACTTTTTGTATCATTCAGGAAAATGAGGTACAAAACCAATCCCTCTCCCAGCTCTGCATAATTTTGGATCTATTACGTGAGGACTTGAAGTGAAGAACTAAATAAACCTTTCTCAGCATCCCAATCGCAATTCAGCTCTGAGGAAAAACAGACAAGACTGCATCCGCATGGGTAGGAAGAGCCCAGTCTTCTGGGGTCCTACACAAGCAGCAGCAGCACCCTCCCTGCAGGGTCCCGGCTGGTCTTCCTTTCATATCCAAAAGGAAATAGATATAAATTCAGAAGTATATAGGAAGACGTTTTTAGCTATCCAAGTAGAGTTGGCAAAAATATGAATAAGATTAAATGAAAGTCATTTGATGTCAAATAATGAAGGGCTTATATAAATGATAAGAATTTGGACTTAAAAGTAAAATTAAAGTGATCAAAATTGGATTTCTTAAGAATGCTCTTTTGTATAGTTATGTGAAGGACAGGACTGCAAATAGGAAAACAATCTCCCTGAGTGAAAGAATGAATGGTCATAGGAATTCTACTGCCCAGAAATACATTTCTAGGAAAAGCTATCTTAAGAAAGGTTGGTTCCTGTCTGGGTATACAGCTATTTACTCTTTATAGCAAAAAGTGCTTTCACATTAGTATTGCTTTTGACACTGTTAATAAATAGGAAGGGACAAAAGAGAAACTCTTAGAAGCAAGAAAGGAGCATGACTCAAGGTGGGAAATTCCTGGTTCATTAGAGGATTGCTGGTGTATAAAATGCCCTCTATATGCCAGCTAGGAACTGGCTACCACACTCAGAACTTCTGCTCCCTCCCAGAAGAGTGCCAGTGCTGAAGCAGCAGCAGCAGCAAACATGAGTGGGATGAGCTTGGCTATAGTCTTGGCTGTGATATTCTGTGCTACAGCTCTGCAAGGTACGTGGTACTTTTTACTTCTCAGTCTATAAATTGCTTTTCTAATTATTCAAATGTCTTCTCTTCTACTATATTTTTACTTAACTTCACACATTAGAAGTTACTACAGCTTTGACAGAGAATGTAAGAAATGTCTGAAGCGCTAGAGATAATTATTGAAACTAGAGATGATAAAGATCATGGCGTTTGTTTGTTTGTTTGTTTGAACTTGGCTACAAAATCTGGCAAGAGCCTTTAGCAATAGTTTTAAATGTCTGTTAAAAACATTTCTGTGAGATAACGTTATTAGCTTCCCAGAGGTGGATTAAGGTCGGTTGAGGTCCTGGGTGCAGAAGAAAATATTTAAACATACTATCAGGTTTTACTGCCGATTGTAAACTTGTACGTAATTAAAATTGCACATATGAAACCAAACTTGGTGTCATTAGAAAAAAGTGGAAAGTTGGGGTTTTGCGGGGCCTTCAGAAGTTGGGGCCCAGGGCACGCGCCCGGTGCGCCTGCCATTAAATCCGCCTCTGCAGCTTCCTGGAAAAATTCTTGAACATAAAAGCAAGAGGAAAATAAGCTTAATCTCCAATAAACTTCTTTCATGCTGTCCTCTATTCTTTAATGGTTTTCTTACAAATTTAAAGAGAAAATCATTAACATCTTCAGCTCCTTTCCCAGTAGCAGCAGGGTCAGGTGTTATTTGATAAATTACCACTTTGTCCTTAATAAAAACTTGGCTCCCATTCATCACTAGGATCATAAACCATAGTCCTCTATTGCAATCCGATTCTGTAATAACCGATGCTATGATCTGTTTTAGGTTTCCCAGTGTTCAAAGGAGGGCGTTGTCTTTGCATAGGCCCAGGAGTAAAGGCAGTGAAAGTGGCAAATATTGAGAAAGTCTCTGTAATTTATCCAAGTAACAACTGTGACAAAACAGAAGTGATGTAAGTAATGGACTTGCTAATGATGACAATGGTCGAGGCATTTTGGGTTTTGTTTCTTTTTGTTTATGTTTTTCCCTCCAAAATTTAAGACTGTTTGGATCTTCCCTTAACAGCATCACCCTGAGAGCACATAAAGGACGGAGATGCCTAAATCCCCAGTCGAAGCAAGCGAGTATTATCATAAAGGTGGGTTACCAGATTACTTCCATTTTTATAATGTTTAATCCAAGACAGATTTTTTGAAAAAATAGACAACTATTTTTTCAGAATATTCTAGATCTTTGCAGAAAGATTCTGTGATCTTGTGTGAATTGTTTTTATAAGGGGTCTTTGGTTATAATTAGTTTTTCTTTCTTGCTTAATGTTTTTACATGTCAACTCTCAAATCACTGAGAAACAAGAATATCCCGGGTTTATAAATCTCTCATTTTCTCATTACAGAAAGCTGAAGAGATGAAGTTTCTTAAAACATCAAAGCATCTGAAGTCTTGAAAAAAAGGATATTAAAATTCAGAACAAGTTTAATTGTTATGTTGAAATTATAAGAATTCTGTAACAGGGAATGACTTTCTGTTGTTTATTGCAATGTATGTTCATGCATTTGTAGGTTAGGGAAACTTTTATAAGTTTTGATACTTATAACTATTCTGCTGTGACAATGAAAATGTTTCTAAGTTATCTGTCGGTACTTGATCTATATTCTATATTAAAATCTGCAGTTATAATGGAAACGTTAACATTATTCTGAAGTCAATATCTTATGAGTCACAAGCATCCATGTATATAATGAACATTCCCCCCAAATTTTTAATGCAAATCCTATAGCACATATATATCCAGGAAAAAAGTTCTTATGTGTCACCTTGTTTTATTAAAATGCTGTAATTCATAAAATGTATGATGAAAAAGTATAAGCTAAGGGAAACTGGTAAGAATGCAAATATATCATAACTGAATTAGTAGCTCTGGTCTCAGTTTGATTTCAACAACTTTGTTTCTCATTGAGATGTTCTGAAGCAATTACGATGTGTGTGTTTACTGTGCACTTTGGTTTCATCTGTTCTTATAAATTATAGCAATATTTTGGACACATTTTAAATATAAAATGTTTCTATCAAAAATATGTTGAAAAAGAAATATATGCGCATATCTGGCAATCATCTTTATTTTCTGGGATATTTTTTCCTACGAAGATATATAATCTTATCTTTTTAAGTCATGACTATAGTATACAAATTTAGGACTATCTGAGATAATTTTACTTTAAAAAGAATCAAAATCATTTTTCTTTAAAAAAGTTTCACAACCCTTTTGTTGAAGTAAGTAATGTCCAAACCTATAGAGAATTTTTATGAGTTTATTTAAGGAAAACTGATGACAACTGCCAGGAAGCAAAATCTCAGTGATTGAGAAAGTGCTCCCGAGAACGGCAGTGTTGCAGCTTATTTTATATACTACAATCAAAAGAAGAGATGTAAGGAGGGTTACATGAAAGCCACTGGTAGCGGATTAGGGAGGTGGGAGAAAACGAAGAGGGGAAACCTCTGAGATTGGATAAAGGAAATTACTCTGACTTTCCAAAGGTATGTTATCTTAGATGCAAAAAGACAATAGACCGGCTTAATTAGTTAAGGTAAAAATTGACTTTTGTCAAGGAAGATACAGGACTAGGACATGTACCCATCATGACTCACTTTTAATTAGAAAGTTTTAATTTCAGACCACCCTAAATGGGTACTTCAGGTCTCTGAGTCTGTAAGGCCCACTGTGCAGGCCTTCTCTGAGAGCTTGTCAGGTTTAGTGTGTGGTCTCTTTTTTTGTCCACACTTTGAAAAACAGAAATAATCATATGTCTTCCAAAATTTCAATACGCCTTTAACAATTTCACCTTGTATTTCGAGAAGCATACAGCTACCTGTCATCACACAGAATTGCTTGGAAATATATTTTAATGGGTAGCTATGAAGGAAAAATTGTCTCTCTTTTTAAGGGGTCTTCCTACATCCAAACCCCCTTACTATTTGGGGCAAATCCCTTATTATATGAGTCCTGGTGAGAGGCCAAAAAGGGGAAGCCAAAGGAGGACCCCTCCTGACAGTCAGACAAGGCCTCAGCCAGACCACTCCCACCCTAGACTGAACTCCAGCTGGCACCTCAAATGCACTTTCAGGAAGAAAATTATTTAAACTGGCAGTAGTGGCAGTGTAAGTCCTAACACATGTTCGTGAAGCATGGCTCGCTAGTCTTCCTTGCCGCCCAGCTCCCTTCAGTTTTTGCCCATTTCCAAGCCTGATTCTTCAGTCTTCCTTTGGATTCTTTAACTGCCAGTTAGATTCCTTTTCTGCTGAAGCTAGCCAGTTGGTTTCTCTTCTGTAACCAAAAACCTTGGCTGATACAGCACTCTTTATATAGACGCCTATATATTGGAAAAATAAAAATATTTATCATAGAATTACCAAAAAAGGATACTCTTGCTTATTTGAGAAAAAGAACAATTTTTTTTTATCCTTACTTAAGGACATTTTTTTTTTCATTGCTTTTAGAGAAAGAGGAAGGGAGGGAGAGAAACATCAATGAGAGAGAGAAGCATCAATCATATGCTCCTAGACTGGGGATTGAACCCACAACCTAGGAATGTGCCCCAACCTGAGATCCAAACCACAATCTTTCAGTCACAGGACAGCACTCCAACCAACTGAGCCACACTAGCCAAGGCTGAAAAAGAAAGATCAGTTTTAATGTATCTTATGTATATCTTTCCCACTGATATCAAAGAGCCAACATAACATAGATCAGAGAATTGACAGAAGCTCTGGCTGGTGTAGCTCAGTGGACTGAGCATCGGCCTGCAGACCAAAGGGTTCGATTCCCCAGTTGGGAAACACGCCTGGGTTGTGGGCCTGGTCCCCGGTGGGGGGTGCATGAGAGGCAACCACACATTGATGTTTCACTCCCTCTCTTTCTCCCTCCCTTCTCCTTTGTCTAAAGATAAAATAAATAAAATCTTTAAAAAAAGAGAGAGAGAGAATTGACAGAAAAGTAAACAGCAGAGAAGGATGCCTAGAACCTAACAGGTCCTCTTACTGATGGGTGCCTACAAGCAATAATGAGAAGACAAAATGTTATCCATGGGATTTGTATATAAATCTATGTAACCTATATCATATATTTATACTATGACATATAATATTAATATATAGTATAAATACATGATGTATAATAAGCAGTATAAATTTGGAATATAGAGTATAAATAGATATTAAATATAAGTATATGGTATAAACACATCATATGTAATATATATTATATATCATAAATCTATTTAAATTTTGATATAGAAACAGGATTTATATATAAATTCCCAAGATAGTTTGAAGATTTGAATCCAATATTTGACTGTTTACAGTGATTTTTTTTACAGAGGTTTGAAAATAAAAATTCACTGGGTTAGGGCTACATAATAAATTTGGGGGGGGATGAATTTATTTTATTTTGTTTTGTTTTGTGGTATATTTTTACCCATTAGAGTAGCACAAAATTTATTTTTTTATTGTATTTTTTCTATTACCATTTAGCCTCCTCATACTCCCCTCCCCCACCACAATCACCACTCAGTTGTCCACGTCCATGAGTCCTTTTTCCTTTTTGCTCAATCCCTCCACCCCTTACCCTTCCCCCTTGGCTCTCTATACTAATCCTGCTCTCTATACTAATTCGAGAGAACATAAGCACTCCTATTTTCATTGCAATGTTATTTACAATTGCCAAGACATGGAAGCAGCCCAAGTGTCCACCAAGAGATGAGTGGATAAAACAACTATGGGACACTTACATGATGGAATACTACTCAGCCATAAAAAAGAAGGAAAGTTTACCCTTTGTGACTGTATGGGTGGACATGGAGAACATTATGCTAAGTGAATAAGCCAGAGAAAGACAAATACCATATGATTTCACTCATATGTGGAATCTAATGAACAAACTGAACTAACAAGCAAAACAGAGACAGATTCATAGGTAAAGAGCAGCATAAATTTTTAAAAATAATGTAGTATAGACCAGTACATTATTATTGAAAAGATGCCATATACTTAACTTTCTCCATGGCAAAATAAACATATGAAAGAACATAATACTTGAGTCATGATCCTTCTTATCTCAGTACCTTTGCACATACTACTCCCTCTGTCCACTTCTTCACTAAGCTAATGTCTACCAGTCACTTAGTAAATGTATTGCTAAAATGAGCACTGCCTATGAGTGACTTAGACTTCAGCTTAAATGATATTTTCAACAAGAGGCTGTCTTTGAAAGCACCCCTTAAATCTCAGCTATATTAGTTTCCATAACACTCTCCACTTTGCCATCACATTATTTATTGCAATTGTAACTAAAGAATTATTCCTGTGCATAATATCTGCTCTTCCACAAGCGTAAGCTCAATAAGAAAGGCACTTGTAGTCCTAGCCCAGAGTACAGTGCCTGTCCCATATCAGAACCTCAATAAATATTTGAGAATTGAATGACTAAAGGACAATATAAACTAAGGAGAAAGGAACTGTGAGAATGCACAGTGGTAGGAAATATAAAGTGAGTTAAAAAATAATAATTCAATTGATTTTGTTGGAGTAAAGGATGAAAGACATCAAATGTCTAGCTAAACAACCTTGGATTTTACTTTATAAAATGGGAATTAAATGTTCATGAATAAGAGAATGACTCTGTCCAAGTCATTGTAGATTATTCTGAGAATGGCACGGACAGAAGGGCGACTGGGGAAGGGAGATGCTGGGAAGGGGCGCGCTGTCACGGCTCACAAAAAAATAAATTTTGTGCTACTCTAATGGGTTTGGGAAGTGTTTGGGGCACTTCCCAAACTTCCAGGCATTTTCATATCATCTTCACAAATTTTTACCATATTGATAATCAATCTTCATTATAGTTTGCAAATTCTGTGTACCACTTTTATTTTCACTATTGTACATGTGAAATAAGTATCACTTGCTATAGAAAGAAAATGTAACAATAAAAGGAAATGCAATAAAAATACTAAATTTCAGCTAGATACTATTGTATGCCAAAGGTTTGAAGCATCAGGCCTCTTCTGTATGTGTTAAAAGGGAAATTAACATAAAGAGGGGTTTCAAAGCCAAACTAATACCAAATTAAGATTCTTATGATTTAATCAGAGGTACTGGAAGGTAAACAGAAAATAACTGACATTTAATGTTGTTATCAGTGAACCCCCAGCACTGTCCCATACTTTGGGAAATACTGGTTTGAAAAATAATAAGGACAGTATGTTAAAAGAATTACCATATGATCCAGCAATTCCACTCCTAAATATATATACTCCAAAAACCTGAAAATAGTTATCCAAACAAAAATGTGTACACAAATGTTCATAAAGCACTATTCACAACAGCCAAAAGGTAGAAACATCCAAATACCCACCAACAGATGAATGGATAAAAAAAATGTGGCATAAACACACCATGGAATATTTCTGAGCTTTAAAAAGGAATGAAACATCAAGACATGCTACAACATGGATGACTCCTGAAAACATTATGCTAAGTAAAAGAAGCCAGACACAAAAGGCAACATATTGTTATGATTCCATTTACATGAAATATCTAAAATAGGAAAACCTATAGAAACAGAAAGCAGATTAGCAGTTGTCAGGGGTTTGGGAGAGGAGGTAAAAAGGAGTGACTGTTTAATTGTTACAAAGTTTCTGTTTGGGATGATGAACAAGTTCTGGAACTAGATAATGGTGATGATTATACAGTGCTTGGTGCCACTGAATTGTACACTTTTACGTGGTTAAAATAGTAACTTTTCTGTTATGTGTATTTTTACCGCAATATAAAAGTAATGAGGGGCTAACCAAATGGTGAAAACAGAAACCTAACAAGATTACATTGCAAAAAGAGAATCAATCATACTTAGTAACAGAGTTAGTGAACTTAGTGAAGGTTGAAGCTGAGGAAAGGAATCAAGGAAAATACTTAAAGATTTAAATCTGAAGTGGAGGCCAAGAAGGGAATCAAAAAAGAAGCTGAAGTTTTGACAGGAAAAGTACTGCCATTAACAGGAATAGAGAAATGGATAAGATGTGGTTTGACAGAAAACAAAAAAGGGGAGGTTAGGTTTTAAACATACGGAACTTCGGATGCCAAATATTCGTTGATTTAGAAACCCTGAACTGTTTCCTTTAATTAACCAAGAGAGGCTTTCAAACAGATGAGTAGTTCTGGCTAACACTACTAGAAAAGAAAAGATTAAAATATTTAATTACTTTGGCTATTGAGTATGGTACTTAATATACCCGTAGAATTAACATAGCTCTTTAGTACGTTTCTTGAAGATTTCCAAAACCAACAAATATAAATCTTTATCATGCAGTCAACTCATTCAGTGGATTATGAACAGTACATTCTCACACACCACTGTCTGAGTTATTGGGAGGCAGAGGGGGCAAGGCAGCCTTGAGGGCTTCTCCTGGCTGTGTCTGCAAACTTTATCAGAGACTGAGATCATTATGTGCACTGCAACTGTAGTTTCACTTAGGTGCCAACAAGGGTAACTACATTTCCTGGAAATCCTGGCACCATAAATGCAGATGTAGTTGCTTGGTACAGCTCAATAAATGGGCAGTACATAGAAAATACCCTGAGATGAATTACTACAGAATTTAGATTCTTCCTTAAATTGTTCACAAAGACAAATTATCAATAAGAGCATGAAAAAAAACTAAATAGTGATCTAAAATATGGACTAACACACACTACTGAACTACAGCATACTGAGCTACATACTTAACATTCTTCCTTCCCCCAAAAGACAACTAACAATGAATCAATTAAAATTAGATCTTAGCTAAAGCTTTTGATTAAAAATGAAACAAAGGAGTTATAAAGATCGCATTTATTTTATTTAAATCTGATCACTGGGAGGGAGGGGGGAGATGCAGCATACCGAACCACACTTGCTTTTATACTGCGCCCCTTCCCAAATGATTAAGGCTGCCGTATTTGTAAAAGTCCTCCCAAACGCATGGGTTCAGGAACACAGCACTCTATGTCAAGGTGTGTTCATCTGTTCATCTTTGTTATCGACAGCAATTCCAAAGTAAGACCACCGCTGCCTCTGCTTTGACGCTGGGCCTCTCTCTTCCACGAAGCTGTGTATGCTTATGCCCTACCTGCTCTGCCTACATCACACCCCAGCTTGTCACAAGATTCTGAAAATTAAATCATCTAAGTTGCCTTTAATGTGTATGTCAGTACAACAACAACAAATATATTTATACATGCACATACATGCATACACACATGTATTCCACTCAGCCCATTAAAAAGGAGGAAGCAAAGCAAGGACTAGAAACCTCTTGCCATTTATATTCAGCACACAAGCCATATCACATTCAGTTTCTGCAATTCATCCCTTTCTTTCCTAACTCTATGGTTAAAGTTTTAGTTCATGCCCTAGTTGGCTCTTAGCCAGGCTACTGTAAGAACCACCTTAGTCTCTTTGCCTCAGTCTCCCACCCTCCAACAGTGCTCCAAAGGAAACTTTGATAAAGACTCTCCTTAATCAAGCATTAGCTTGCTCCCCTGAACCCTGTTCTCAAAAAAGCGTTGACCTTTGGACTCCTGTGTTCATGTTTGCAGAACCCAGTTTTAGCAAGAATTCTGCTGAGTCAGTTTAGCAAGAATCTCCCACCCTTGATACCTGATCATTCTTTATATCTAATCAAATTCCTCATCTCCCACCATCCTCTAGTGAAATCTGATTACTTTGGCCTGCCATTGGCAAGAATCCTGTTACACCAGTTTAGCAAAAATTACCCTACTTCTTAATAAGTTTCCATCCACTAACATATACCCCTCTCTCTCTCTCTCTCTCTCTCTCTCTCTCACACACACACACACACATGCACACGTGCCTTGGCTATAAGTCTCTGCATCTCCATGTTGTATTCGGAAGTGAGCCCAGTTCTGTACTGAAGTCTCTTTACCCCAGTTGCAGTGGTTTGTGAACAAAATCTGTTTTTACAGCTTTAACTATTGCAGAGCTATGGTTTTCTTTGACATGTTTGAAAATGCAAATCTCATATCACTCTCCTTTTAAATCTTCAATGCCTTCTCATGGCCTTCAGAAAAAAGTTCATACTGCCCATCTCTCTGAATGCTGCTGCTAATTGTCATCCCTTTGAACTGTCTATGCCAATCATATTCAATTATTTGCCATTTCTGTGCTATTTTCTATCCAAATGCCCTTGTCCTTTATCCATTTGACCAATACCTACTAATCTTTTAAAATTCTGTTTTAGACTCACCTGCCATAATCCATTCCTGAGGCATCCCACACACACACACTTTAGAATGGATCGCTCCACCTTACTAGCTCCACTAAAACACAGCTTTCTTCTTATCTGCTTACAGTGTCTTCCCTCCTAGGAGATTCTAAGACTCCTTTTAGCAATCATCTCTCTAATGGCTTCTGAGCTTCCGTGGTTGGTAATCAGCCAATGCTTACCTTACAATACTAGCCTTTTCATCCTGAGATCATGTCCTACTTACTTGTACTCCTGTAGCACCCCTGGAATAATACCCTGGCAGGTGTTCAATACTTGTTAGTAAACTTAGGATTCTTGGTGCCTAAAGTACCAGAAAACAAAAGGTTTACACAAGATTCTGCACAAAGTGGTCCTCTAGTTACATAGTAAGCAATCTTCCCATTTGTATAGTTGGCATGTGTTGTGCCGAATAATGCTCTTAGAACATGTGTAGGTGCTTCAAGTTCTTCTGGTTTTCTTTTTTAAAAAAAATATTTTTTAAATTTATTTTTAGAGAGGGGGTTGGAGGGAGAAAGAGAGGGAAGCATCAATGTGTGGTTGCCTCTCATGCGCCCCCTACTGCCCAGCCATGTGCCCTAGACTGGGAATCGAACTAGCAACCCTTTGGTTTGCAGGCCAGCACTCAATCCATTGAGCCACACCAGCCAGGGCGGGCTTTCTAATTTAAAGTAGTGATAACCTTGTGAATCATTTATATATTTTCATTAATTTCTTTTGTCATTACTGTTCTGTTTTTATTTTTGGTTCTAAGAAAATAACCATTGAATATCATACATGTGCTTTGTGGTATTAATCTTAAGTGTTCAGTGTCTAACAAATATAAAAGCATTGAATGTGCACAGGTTATACTATGCTATATTATAGAGAAGCAGTTCTCAAAGTGTGGCATTCCTCCCCCATCAGCCCAAGGGTCCCTGAGACACTTCCAGGAAGTCCATAAAGTCAAAACTATTTTCATAATAATATTAAGTTGTTAGCGGTCTTTTTTACTTGCATTCTCTCCCAAGTTTCCTCAAGCCTACGTGACACATAATAGCTAGAAATTAAATGCAGTCGTAGATATGAATCTAGCTATCTTCTATTAAGCCTGCTACTCTTTTCACTAAATTATTTTTTTAGAACAGTTATTTTTCATTAAAAAATGTTATTTAATATGTAATGGGCTTATCACTTGGTTCCAGTAACATCTTTTCCTTACCTTGCCTCTTCCTAAGAAATTATAATAGCTTATTACTGGATATCCTCAACATCCCCTGTTGGTCCCTTCCATCTTGTCCACACTTCTGTAAGTAGAACTGTCATTAAATTCTTTTCAGCCCTTGCCAGTGTGGATCAGTTGGTTGGAGTGTTGTTTCATAAACGGAAAGGTTATGGATTTCATTCCTGCTCAGAGCACATGCCTGAGTTGTGGGTTCAAGTCTCCAGTACAGGGCATGTACAAGAAGCAATCGATAGATATTTCTCTCCTGCATCGATGTTTTTCTCTCTCTCTCTCCCTCCCTTCCCCTCTCTCTAAAGTTAATAAACATGTCCTGGGGTTAGGATAAAAAAAGACTCTTTCCAAAATTCCATCTGAATATACCCTCTGTTTCCTTCCAGGTCCCTGTCTCATACACGCTACTCTTGATCCTGATCAGGAAGATTCAGCAGGAGCATCTACTTCTTCCTGAGGGTCAACTGATGCTACAAATTTAAGATGACCAGGTGCCCTGATTTGTTGATTGGTGCCATAGATTTTGTCAATTGAGGTTGATAACTAAAGCAACTCAGATAAGAGAGATAGCAGAGTGGTAAAGAGGCTCTGAATTTAAACTACCTGAATTTGAATCTTGCTTATGGAATCCCATTTTAGCTTATTAAAAAACAGGTACACCTTATAGAGTGGTTGTAAAATTCAACGTAATTTTTTTAAAAAACAGCCTAGAGCAAAAAGCATATAGTAATTTTAATATTATTTTTAATAAAATAAATTCTAATACTAAGCAGTTTTTGCAGTTAATATGGAAAGTACCTATCCTCCAAACTCTTTGTATCAGGAACCATACATAACTTGAGACACCCCTATATTGGGATTTGTCAATATATATTAATTCATAGTCATCCTGTCCTACTGGTGACATGAAGAAAGGAGACAAAGAGAAAAAAGACAAAGAAAGAAAGAAGAGAGAGAGGGGGAGAGAGGGGAAAAGGAAAAAATAAAAGAAAAAAGAGCGGGAGAAAAAGAGAAACACGGTGGGAGGGGGGAGGAAAAGGAAAGGAAACCAGTTCCCACCTCCTCTCTTCTCTGCCTGTCCTCCGGTTTTACCCCATACCACCCACCAATCTATTCAATTTAATTCACTGGCCATAATCTTTCCACCTCTGTCCTTTCAGCTCTTTGATCTCTGGATTAACAATTCAGTAACCCTCTCTGAATAGTAGACTGATTTAAACTTATCCATCACTCTTTTAAGGCAAAATATTGCTACAATTTAATAAAGATTCTTGGAAACATCCAATATTTCATATTAAAATAAGAAGTGACTCAGAAAAGTAGTGGCATAATTATGCCACATCTTTTTGGCACCTCTCCAAAGGAGGAACCAGGAAGCTAAAACTTACTTGTACTATTTCTCTGAAATGAGGATTTTATAGTAAATTAATTTTAATGAACCTCTGGTGTACAGATATGGATTAATCATCATTTTAGTTGATGATATACATGCACTGTCATTACTGATCCATGCACGCATATATTTATATATTTGTAATACAATATAATGAAGACCTATGAACTCATCATCCCAAAATCAAGAACTAGAACATTAACAATAACTTAAAATATAACTATGTTCCTTCCCTATCCCACTCCCTTGCTCCTCCAACCCCAAGATAATCGTTACCCTAAATTCTGCGTTTATTATTCCCTTACTTAGGTAAAATACGCATAACCTAACATTTTACTATCTTAACCATTTCTAATTGATTGATTTTAAAGAGAGGGAGGAAGGGAGAGAAAGGGAGAGAAACATTGATTTGTTGTTTCACTTATTTGTGCATTCATTGGCTGACTGTTGTTTGTGCTCTGATCAAGGATTGAACCTGCAACCTTGGCATATCAGGACAACACTCTGTTACCCTACAGCAAGTGGGGTCCTGCTGCCTGCCACCACCCTCTAGGCACAATTCCAGAGACAAAGGTTTGGTGATAAAGAAAAGGAGTCTTTATTCAAAAGCTACATGACTTTTGGAATAACAGCTTTTCACATGCATTAATTGATTAAGGCTAACCTCTTTAACTCCCGAGTTCCCCCATCATTCCCTATTGGTTTTTAATTAATCTTATTTCTATAGGATTAGTATACAAGCTAAAACAATGTAAGATACAAAAGGTACACAATTTTGGGAGAATGGCAGGCTTCTGCCTCAGAAGCCTTGCCATCCAGAACACTCAAAGGAGAAGAACCCTGCCACCCTCTGTCAGGCCAGCCTGATCCTAAGCTGCACCCAGAGTTTCCTCTCCCATCCTGAATACCGCCATCCTTTGGGAAATGCAGGCAGCTGCAGCATGATCATCCTGGCATCCTCTAGGAAGAGAGCCCAAGAGCCAGTCTCTGCTCTTCTGTGACTTAAATCTTCTGGTCCATAACTCCATGCACTCCAGAGGTGTTCAGTTTCTCAACCAATCCTGTCCTAGACTGTTTCCCATTGCCTCAGGCAACCTCTCCCTACTGCTCCCCAGTGATCTGATCAGATCTCTTTGTAACATAACCAACTGAGCTCCCCGACCAGGGCCCATCTTAACCATTTTGAAGCATACAGTTCAGTGGCATTAAGTACATTCACACTGTTGTGCAGGCATCACTGCCTTGCTTTTAAAAAACAGTTTTATTTACATATGCATACCTAGACAAAATATTGAGCTTTGCTGTGCTTTATCAAATGGGTTATCATTCTGTGTTTACTCTCAACATTATTTTACTTGATATTATTTTAGAAAAATTCATCTACATTTTCTGCAAGGAAATCTTGCTTGCTTTTGTTACTTTTATTCCTAAGCATTTTATGTTTTTAAGTATTTATTGTTGCTACTGTAAAGATAATTTATATTTAAAAGGTAATTTATATTTTTTACTGATGTAGAAAGTAATATATTGACCTTCTATCCATCCATTTTAATAAATTCTGTTTCTAAAACTTGGTAAATTCTTTTGGGTTTTCTATGCAATCTTTTCTGCAAAATTTTATTTCATCCTTTCTGAATCTTCTGGCTTTAATTTTCTCTTTTTGCTTTATTTTTCAGACTAGGACCTACAGTACAATGAAAAGAAGTAAAAAAATGGGTATTCTTGTTTTGTAAATTCACAGCGTACTTCTATTTAGCATAGATAAGCTAGGTTACCTAAATAAGTCCTTTCCTAAGAGTAAATGCTGCTTTCAATATCATTTTGTATTAGTTTCAGGTGAACACAGCATAGTAGTTAGACAATCATAAACTTTATAAAGTGTCCCCCAGATATTTCAGCTACCCATCTGGCACTGTCCATAGTTATTACAATATTACTGACTATGTCCCCTATGTTGTACTTTACATCCCTGTGACTGTTTTGTAACTACCAATTTGAACTTCTTAATCCCTTCACCTTTTTCATCTAGCCTCTCAACCCTTTGGCAACCATCAGTCTGTTTTCTGTATCTATGAGTGTTCCTATTTTGTTTGTTTATTTTGTTCTTTAGACTCCAGTGTAACCAAAAATTAATTTTCAAAAAAAATTTTTTAAATTCTTTTAAAAAGTAAATGCTGCATGACTCAACTCTCAGTTCTACTATGAAAGTCACGCCTTAGCTAGTGACTGCTCTCAACTAACAGATAAATCCTGCCATGCAAATAATTGTATCATCTAGAGGGAAAATATTATTTGCTACACCTAGGAGATAAGCTGAAACTTGGCCAGAGAGCTGGCTATTTTTGTGAAATGTTAGCTAAGTGAAAAATTCACTTAGACTTAAAATACATTTATAATCTCCTGTCATCTTTATAGCAACCAGGAAGGTGGATGGGTGAGCTATAATGTTCATTTGAAGATAAGAAAACTGAAGCATAAACAGGCCAAAGAATTTGTCCAAGATCACAGAGCAAGTGGGAGGCAGAACTATATACTGTAGCTCTAGATGCCTGGCCCATCTCATCTTGCCATCAAGTGTGAGGAAAGCAAAGCATTGCATGATCTAAAATGCATCCAAACAGAAGCTATTCTCAGCTCTCCCAAGAATTATAACTGTTAAGTGTCCAACACCTACTTTGGCCTTTGCTCAGACTGGCTATGAAGGGTTAATTCAAAAGTATGTAACCAGTACTATCACTATGCACTGTGAACTAAGTGAATCTTGTAGAAGCTCAGTCTAAACTATGAAAGAGAAAACTTTGTCCTCCTCTCCCATACTTTCCAAGGAGTATTAGTGTACATCAGTTTAGGAGATTCCCAGTCTACAGAAAACACTGAACTCCTCCTGTCACTTTTTAGGAAATTTCTCTTAAGCACAGTAGTTTCTCGGAAAGCATGTTTCCTCCCCCTGGGACTAACACAAGTCTGTCAGGGCAGATTCTTTTGGCCTGATACCAAATTTAGAGGCTTAAAGATTAACCAACAGTATTGGAAACTGAAACTAAAGAAGGGATACTTCCTTATCTCTTATTTTCTTTTAAAACTGGACTCAGGCCAGTGAATACTAGGAAAATGAATATGTCAAAAGCCTTGCAAAAATTGAGAGAAATATAAATTTGAAAAGAGTTATAATTTAGACTTTTATTTAAATGATTCATGTAGGGGTTGGCTGTGGACGTAACATGTAATAGTTGGCTTGCTACTGTCTCTAAAAATTTGATTTTTTTTCTGAATTCTTCTCTACATTGATCACGTTTATAAAGTTTTTCCCTGAGCAAATCCCCATTCAAAACAAGAAGAGAAGAGTCCTTTGTTTTAATTCTGTGCTCACCAGGCAATATTCTAATTACTAATCCAACTTCCCTGGTACTCTGATTGGACACCACAGTGGTCCCCAACATTTTTGGCACCAGGGACCAGTTTAATGGAAGACAATTTGTCCATGGACGGAAGAGGGAGCAGAGACAGGAGGTGAGGCTCAGGCAACAATGCAAGTGAAGCTTCACTTGCTCACCTGCCACTCATTTCCTGCTGTGGGGCCGGTTCCTAATAGGCCACTGACCCAAGCAGGTCTGCCACCCAGTGGTTGGGGACCCCTGGGATACCTGACCCAATCGTCCAGTCACTGAGAGGTGCTCATTATAAATGAATAAATTATCTTTTTAATTTGCATCTTTGTCTCTTGTAGATTTGGTTAGCAGAATTAACTCTTTGAGAACATATTTACTCTGGATTAGGAAAAAATGGGATTTTTCTGGACCTGTAAAACTGAGGTCCAGATTCTATGAAATCCTAACAAGGTATTATCCATCTGTATGAGACTCTACCAACCTGCCTGACTGGTTTTTTGGCATTCCTTTATACCACTCTTTGGTAATATTTCTCCAATTGCTTTCCTCTTCCCTCCATTTGTGTAAGTACAATTCACACTTTGAAGTGCACTCCTGGTTTTAAAGAGCGCACTCTTCTATGAACCCAATATTATTTATTGTCTATATGTGTCACTCAAATAGCACTGATCATGCAGTTTATCTTATTGATATTTATTATTTCATATTTATTGGTCTTTACAATTAGAATGCAAATCCATCGAGGACAGACATGGTATCTTATGCCTCCTAGTATCCCATGAAATCAGCTTGGTTCCATACACAATGTACACAGGCAATAAGGACAATAAGTATAACTCTCCTACTCTCCTCATTCCTCTTCGTACAACACCATCCATGGCCATATACGTAATAGGCACCGAAGAGATCAGCATTCCTTCATTCATTCAATGAACAATTACAGAGTACCTCCAATGAGTAGTTAAGAAGCTTTGTATATGTACCCTTAAGTTCTTGGAATGAAGACTGTGGTCCATAGCTAGCTGAGAATATCTGTATTGATTCCACTTACCTGACTCTGTGCTAACTTCTTGGAAAATTATAGTCTTTTTAAGTTAAACTTGGTTCCTAAAGCTAGAGAAAAAAATAATATCCATGTCCTAATGTACAAATCTGATGAGTCAATGAAAATTCTTTTTGGAGATGTGCAATTCTTATTTCTGCTATTTATTAAAGTCTCTAAAAATTCATCTATTCATCCAGCTACCCAACATTTACTGAATACCTTACATATGCATGGTGATGGTGCACCAGCTGCTGCGAAGGCAACTGTGAATAGGACTGATAAGGTCCCTGCTCTTCTGGGGCTTACGTTCTACTATGCAGAAGTAGACATTAAGTGAATAAGAATAAACTACTCAAATATCAGTGAGAAGTGCCATGCAGAGAATTAGAATAAGGTCATGGATGCTTTAAGTTGTATATTAGAAAAGGTGCTAGTTAGCTAAAATCCAAATGTGCAGAAGGAACTGCCCATGTAAAGAAGAGCAGGGAAAGCATCCTAGATAAAGAAGATGGTAATGTAGCAGCCACTGTGACTGGAACATAGTAGCTGAGAGGGAAAAATGTGAAATGAGGTTGGAGAGATAGGTAGCAGCCAGATCATGGAGGACTTAGTAAAACTGGACTTAATTCTAAGTACAACTGGAAATTACCGGAGAGTCTTAACCAGAGTATTGACACGATATAACATGTTTTTAAAATATCACTCTGTTCTACTACAGAAATGAAAGAGAAATAAAAGCATATGCCCAGAAAAAAATTATACAGAAATGTCCACAGAAGCTTTACACACAATAACTAAAGTCTGGAAACAACCCAGGTATCCATCCTCAAAAGAAGGGATAAACCAGCTGATATACATGTTTGTGTAATGGGATTCTGTGTGGCAATAAAAAGGAACAAATTACTGACTCATGCAACTACAGAGACATCACTAAAAAACATTATACTGAGAGAAAGAAGTCTTGCACAAAAAAGTACGAATTGAAATGGTTCCATTTGCATAAAGTTCTAGAATAAACAAAGCCAATCTACAGTGAAAAATTGGAAGAGTTATTGTATCAGGAATAGAAGAGGTAGAGTGAAGATGAACTGGCAGGTGTCATGAAAAACTTTCTGGAGTTGTGGTAATGTTCTATAACTTGATAGGGGTTTGAATTACTTAAGGGCATGTGTTTGTTAAATTCATCTAATTATACAATTAAGAACTAAACATTTCAGTATATGTAAATTTTACCTAAGAAAACATAAAAAAATGACTCTATAGAAAACACTTCTAGTATGGTAGAGTCAGGACCTCTGAAAATATGCCCCTGTGTGAAAGGAAAAATAACACTGGAAAAACAGTCATAACCCACTTTTTCAGAACTCCAGGCATTAGCCAAAGGTCTGCAGCAATCCAGAGAATATCTAAGCTGAATCTCGATAAGAACAGAAAATTTTATGGTATTTCTCATTGTCATATCCTCATTCCCCTCTCCCCTGGCTCTACAGTAACCTTGAAAAATAGCCTCACAGTTGCATAGCTCTGAAAAGCTGCCTAGAAACAAATGGAGGGGAGAATGGGTTTGGAGCTTCCCCAAAGCTTCATTCTCTGATGATTATCACTGTTGACTTATCTGAAAACTTTATTAAAAGCTTGCACAGCTTGTCTTATTTGACCTGATCCTGAGCTCATTTTGTGCAAACAGCCATACCCTTGGGACTTGAAAACAGCAGAAGCAATCATTTCACAATCGTTAACTACCTGAGGTGACTATATCAGTTGGGTCTAAAAAGAAGCTAAAGTTTTTAAAGGAAAAACTGGAGAATAAGATGTCTATAGGGTGTTTTTAATAGCTCCAACATATTTCTAGGAATCTAGCAGGTCACATGTATGTGTAGGGCTGTGTGCATACTCAGAAAAGATCTGGGAAGGCTCTAATCTCTCACCTCAAGCTGATCTTAAGGTTCTGCACAAATAGGAAGTGAAGGCTAAGGCGGAATCGTAACTGCTTGCCGGAGCATGGAAGGCAACCCCAGCACATATACAAAGACACCCAGTAAGGCTGAGAGGTTTATTGGTTCAAAACATTTAAGGAAATGTTAGTCCAATCATTAGCTGACAATTAGCTAACTCAACAAAGACTTCAGTGGCTACACAAAATAAATTATAATGAATAATAAATATAATAATATTTAAATAAATATAATGAATAATAATAATAATTACAGAATTAGCTCAGGAAAGTCACTAAACAAACAGTAACAATAGCAAATCCTGAGGAGGAGAAGAACCTGATTTCCAGAGGTGCCACACTATATTATTTAAAATATCCAGTTTTAACAAAAAAATTTCAAGACATGCAAAGAAAGAGCAAAGTATGGCTCATACCTATTTAAAAAGCAGTCAATAGAAACTATCACTGAAGAAGTTCAAGGGTTTCTTCATTGGACTTACTAGACAAAGACTTTAAAATCAGCTAATATAAATATATGCAAAGAACAAGGAAACCATTCTAAAGAATTAAAGGAAAGTATGAGAAAACATCTTACCACATAGAAGGTATCAGTAAAAAGAAATTATAAAAAAAATACCTCTGACTGAAAAGTACGATAACTAATATGAAAACTTCACTAGAGGGATTCAAAAGCAGATCTGAACTAGTAAAAGAATCAGAAAACATGAAAATAAATTCATTGAAATTATCCATTTTGAGACACAGAAAAAATAAAGAAAAATGAACAGGCCCTCAGAGATGTATGGAACACCATCAAATATACCAACAAGTATGTAACAGGAGGAGAGAGGAATAGCGAGAAGGGAAGGAACATTGGAAGAAGTAATGGCCCAAATCTTACCAAACTTTATTAAAAACATTACTATGAACATCCAGGAAGCTCTACAAACTCCACTGACTAGACACACATCATAGTCACCATCAAAAGACAAAGACAAAGAGAAAATCCTGAAAGCAGCAAGAGAAAAGTGGTTCATCACTTACAGAGGAGCCTCAATAAAATTAACACCTAAGTTCTAGCCAGAAGGCAGTGGAATGAGTACTAAAGTGCTGTCAACAAGAATTCTATATTGTGCAAAATGATCCTTCAAAATGAAGAGCACTACTGCACAACTTTGTGAATATACTAAAAACCATTAAAGTGTGCATTTTAAAGGCTGAATTACATAGTATGTAATTATATCTCAATGAAACTGTCATATTTTTAAAATGAAGGAGAAATCAAAACATTCCAGATTAAAAAAAAAAACTCACTGAGAGAGAATATCACTAGACCTGCAGTACAAGAAATACTAAAAGAAAGTCCTTCATGTTTAAATGAAAGGACACTGGACAGTAACTCGAATCCATATGAAGAATCCAAGAGCATTGGTAAAGAGAACTACATGGGTAAATACAAAAGATGTTATCATTGTATCTTTTCTGTCTGATTTAAAAGAACTGTATAAAGCAATAATTATAAAACTGTACTGATGGGTTTATAAAGCATAAAGATTTAACTTGTATGATAATAATACAAATGAGGGAAGAAAGCTATCTTGGAACAAAGTTTTTGTATACTATTGAAATTAAATTGGTATTAAATTAAACTATATTGTTTTAAGTTAACATGTTAATTATAATCCCCAGGCAGTCACTAAGAAAATAACCCCAAAAATATATAGCGAAAAAAATGACAAATACAGCCCTGACTGGGTGACTCAGTTTGGTGTATCATCCCGTACACCAAAGGGCTGCAGATTCAGGGCACATACCTAGATTGTGGGTTCCATCCCCAGTTGGGGTGCATAAGGGAGGCAATTGATAGATGTTTCTCTCTCACATTGATGTCTGTCTGGGTAGCACCTTCTTCTCACTGATATTATCTGCTGTGAATCCTTAGCCCACTATCAATGCTAAGATAAGACACCAAGTTTTGCTGCTGTCATACAGTTGCAATTGTGCTAATTTCAGTTATCATTGTTATCAGTTCAATGGCTAACATTTTTTTCCTTCTCCTTTGCGCTGAACAGTTTTCTTGGAGCTGTACCCAAGTTAAATCAACCTCTCCATTTCCATTCTACTCTCCCAGGGTCTGCCTCTACTCAGGCCCCATTTTAAAATGTATTTCTTCAAAAAACATCCTTTGTTTTTGCAATAATCCTATTATAACTATGAATCCTTTTCTCACTCCATTCTTGATGTTATGATGTTTTTATTCAAGGGCTGACTATAATACATAAAATTTTTAATAACATACCAGAAATTAAATATCCAAATGAGTGTTGTGTTCCCCCAAAATGGTTATGTTGGAGGCTATTCACTTACTCTGATGATATTATGAGTGGCCAAAACACTTCTTGAATTCTTTGAAACTTGCCAGTTCCGTATCTTTAACCTTCCCCAAGACGACCAAATCTATTAGTTTATAGTATTTGATTAAAGGGCAATGCCTGGCTAAACCACTATTTCCAAAGATTAGATTTATCTACAAAAGATTAAAAAATTTGCTATTACTGAGGAATTTTTAAGAACTGCTTAGAGAAATTTTTAAATATTACTTGGTGATTGCTGGGGGAGAGGTTATATGGGACTAAACAATAATGGGAAAAATATGATACAGATTAAATAAAAAAATAAAGTTAGTAAAAAATATTACTTAGCCTCTGACAATAATTACAGCAGTTTAAAATAAATGTTGAGAAAAAACATCAAAGGTAGAATAAATGGATGGTAGCCTCTGTATGACCTAACAGAATTACCTAACCTGTAAGGTTATTTTTCTATATATGAAATGAAGATAACTTCTTACAGGGTTATGATAGGGATAAAATGAGAAAGTAAATGACAGCTCTGAAACGCATGAAGTGAGCAAATGTAAGATATTCCTAATAATGCCTTACTGCTGCAAATTAAGATGAACTCAAAACACAACATAAAGACATATTCATTTAAAAACTAAATTTAGGGCTTTGACTTGAGGAGGAAGTTGAAATTTTTATTTTGCAGGAGGTTTGAAGATAAGAATCAAAGATCCACTTAAAAATTATTTCTGTATGCAGTGAAGTTCTGATTTTCAAGAAACAGGTCACGGTTTGGAAAGTGAAACTTACTCCTGCTTATTTAAAAAAGAAAAAAAGGGAGAGGGGGGGAATTCCTAACTCACCCACAATAAAAATAAAGTAATACCTTCAATTCTGTGGCATGGGACTTCCCCAAGGAACAGACTGCAGGTTTTGCTGAGCCCACTATAATGTTACCCAATCAGAGGTGGAGAGGAAGAGCCCTTACAAATAAATACTGCATCGTGGCCCCACGTTTTCTCAGGCATTCCTCAACTGCTTGGACATTCTGACTCTACTGCAGAGGAACCTCCAGTCACAGCACCATGAACCAAAGTGCTCTTCTTATTTTCTGCCTTATCCTTCTGACTCTGAGTGGAGCTCAAGGTAAGGAACATCAAGGGATATTTAATCAGTAAGTTCAGAATGGAACTGGGTATAAAGTCTACAAATACGGAAATAGGATATTTGCAGAAGTTTTACAGCCTGCCTATGAATGAATGGTAAGTGAGCAGAGATTCCTTCTTGTCACGGAGTTTATTGTAAGAGAAGCAAGTGGAATAAATGAGAGAAGGAGGAGGTGGAAGCAGAAGAGGAAAGGGAAAAGGGAGGACAGACAGAATATGTGAAGGAATGAGAAGAGGGAAGATGACACAGATATGCCCTTAGTTAACTTAGCTTAATTAACCATATGAACTGTGCCCAAGGGTTGATCTTAAAATCAATGAGTTGCAATTACATTCTTTCAGGTAATCGACTAAATAATCATTAAGAACTGTTTTATAATTGAATCATCAGATTATGTGATGACAGGGGGATATAGGTTCTCCTAAGCACCACCTAATCCATATTAAATGCCTAAAATGAAAACTGAACCTTCCCTGCTCTACCTGTCTCTTTTTCTGCAGGAATACCTCTCTCTAAAAGTGCACGTTGTACCTGCATCAGTATTAGTGATAAAGCTGTTAATCCAAGTTCCTTAGAAAAACTTGAAATGATTCCTGCAAGTCATTCTTGTCCACGTGTTGAGATCATGTGAGTAGAATACCATCTGCTGATTATCTCCCAGGCTGTAATCATATAAAAATATATATTGATCAGAAAAGATTAGTAAAGTGTTCGTGATGACTCTAAGACTTCTGTATAGCAAATATACCAAAGGGAAACATGTAGAGTGAAACTTAGGTATCTGAATTTAAAACTGTATATTCCAACAGTTTATTGGTCCAACATTATTTTAAATGTTTCCATTCCTATTTACTTCTATAGTGCCACAATGAAAAAGAACGGAGGAAAAAGATGTCTGAATCCAGAATCTAAGATCGTCAAGAATATACTGAAAGTACTTAGCAAGCAAAGGTAGGTTTGCTGTTGCTTGCAGAAAAACTGTTCTTTAAGATAAATATCAATCTTGGGAAGTTAGAAATATTTGCATTGATCTTTCCTATGGGATCCTTGGCTTAAAAGTCTGTCAGCACCATGCTCTCTCCTCTATCTCCAGTTATTTATATATTAGGGTGCCATCTCTGTGATATTGAAAGTTACTCTTGACTGCCTATCTAAAAGTGTCGAAAAGTCACTTCAGCCTTGAGGCAGAGATATAACTATTCAAGCAAAACTGCCAAACTTGCCACAAGTCTTTCCTGGCCTAAAAAATGCAGCTTCTGTAATCCACAGTGATAGTATGGCAACAGAAATGTTCACCATATACTTCACCCCAGAGCTTGGGGTTATCTATAAACTCTGTAAATTTCAAGTAGATCCCAGACTGAAGCCAAAGTGGAGTGTTTCACACTTTTTTGTCCTCTTTCTCTTCTTACAGGACTAAAAGATCTTGAACACAGAGAGAAGTATAATCACCGCAATACTGATAAGGATGGACCATCATTTCCTTACGTAGAGTGTATGTCAAGCCAAATTGTCTCTGGATTGCAGTTCTCCTAAAAAGTGACCAACCGCAGTCACCAAATTCGCTGCTATTATTACTCCTGCAGGGGAGTGGATGGTTCATCATCCTGAGGGCTTCAGTAGTAACTCTGCCCTGGTACTTTACCATAAGCTATGCTCAGGTTCTACATTCTTAGTGAGTGTGCCAAGTCCTAGCCCTGCTTTCCTCACCTTTCCTATCTTCTAAAGCTTACTAAGAAATCTCTTCACCCCTGGGTTTACCAGAGTTCTTAGAATCTCAAATAACTAAAAGGAATGCAATCAAAATGATAATACAATCTGCTTTTTGAAGAAAGATCTTTACTCCATGGGTTTCTACTGAAATCCTCCCAAGGGGCTCAGATTCTTCTAGTGGTTATATTATATATTCAAAGTACACAGAAGCTAGAAATGTCTAAAAGTGTATGTGAAAATAGTATTATTTAATGAAGAACTATACAAAGCAGAATTCTTAGATGTATATGTTTCTTACATTGTTTTCAGTGTTTATGAAATAATTTATGTAGTTAAGTACTAACAGGAATGAGTATTGGAAGAAATTTCAAAATCTAGATATTTTCTTGGCATGTCATGTAAGACAAATATGTTATATGTTTTTTCAAAATAAAAATGGTGTGCTCTCCTGGAAATATTAAGAAAGATTATGTAACTGTTGAGAAGCCAAGAAGGTAATAAAATAATTACAATTATGATGAAGTTTCTGGTGAGTCATTTGGGATATTTATTTCATAAGAAGCTTAAATTGGAAAATTCATAGCCCAGAGAAGCAGGGGTGGGTAAAGGACAAATGAGTTGGAACATCACAGTCCTTCAAACCGCACTCTCCTGAAAGGCCCATCGTACAAGATTCAAGCAGGACTGAAGTGGCACAGCTGGTGTGTCCTGAGCTTCAGACCCTTATAGTCAACTTGCTGTGGGGCATCTCCAGCTGGATATCCCACAGGAACATCAAACTCCAAAATAACTTAAATTAATTCCCCTCTCCCCCAGATCTATTTCTCCTCCTCTGTTGTATGTCCTAGTTCAATGGCACTATTACCCACTCTTGCCCAAACCAGGCACCTAGGAATAATTTTCTATACTCCTCCTTCTCCCTCACCTTGCATGTCCAATTAGTCGCTAGGAAGATATTTAAAAATGCATTTAGTTGGCAAATTACTAGTATCAGGAATATATTTTTAAAACTCCTGTGAGTAAAAAAGGAAAAGATAGACAACTACTTGAAAGATGAAAAACAGAAGCAAATAGGAATTTCACAACAGGAAAAAAAGCACACAACCTTAACATATGAAAAAATCCAACCTCATTAGAAATTAGGGACATGACCATTCAAATCAATTGGGGATAGGAAAATTGATTTCACACCACCGGGCTGGCAAAATTTTTTGAAGTTGAATAATACCAAGTGTGAGGAAGGACTTGGCGCAGTGAGGAGTGCCCCTCTCTGCCGGTAAAAGGGAAAATAACTATGACTACTTTGGAAAACGGTTTGGTATTACCTTATAAAATTTAACATGAGCACACTCTATGTCCTAGCAATTCTACTATTACAAAGATACCGTAGATAAATTCTTGCATAGGATATATATGAGAGACTGTTATAGCAGCAGGTTTATAACAGCAAAACTCTTGACACAAGCCAAATGTCCATAAATAGAATAAATAAATTAGAGTATGTTAATTCTATATAATATTATACAGCAGTGGAAATAAGTAAAGTATTACTAGATACATCAACGTGGGTAAATCTCAAAAACCATCTTGCACAAAAAAAATTATGTTGCAGAAAAGTACATGTGGTATGACTCCATTTACTATAAAGTTTTAAAACAGGCAAATTTAACATTGTGTTCTGGAGTTAAGACATATATGATGAAAGCAAACAAAAAGCAAAAAAAAAAAGCTTTCCATAATATTCAGGACAGTGATTACTTCAGGTGAGAAGGAAATTCAATCAGGAAGGGGTATATAAGGGGTTTCTGGACTATGATAAAGTTCTATTTTTGACCTAGGTAGCGGGTACATGAGAATTTGTTCATTAATCTGTATCTACACATTTTAATTTTTAACACATGCTGTATTTTACACTGAAAAGGCAAGACAAAGAAACAAAAAATTCTTGAATATTACCAGTTGTGAGGTGTATTCACAGTATCAAGCAATGCCCTATAGCAAAATGGAGGAATAAGAGAGCTATTCCTGGAGATATAATGTACAGCATGGTGTCTACAGTTAATAATGCTGAATTGCATATTTAAAAGTTTCTAAGAAAGTTCATCTTAAAAGTTCTCATCACAAGGAAAAAAAACTTGTAACTATGCAGGGTGACGGGAGTGAACTAGACTTACTATGGCAATCATTTCACAGCATATGCGAATATCAAATCATTATACTGTATAACTAAAACTAATACAATGTTGTATATCAATTATAACAGGGGGGCAGAAGCAGAAAAACATCTAATGTAATATCAGGGGGAAAAAAGAAAAAAGAGAGTGCAATCACGCTCTGGTATATGACAAATGAATGCAGAATATGACCATTACTATGGGAGCCTTGACTGGGTGGATCACAGCGAAACTGTTAAGTAGCAGAATTTCTTCTTCCTGCCTCTCATTTTCTTTTTCTTTCTAACCGCCCAAATATATACAAAAGGCACCTATCTTATTCTCAACTGTCTATCAACTAATTTTCAGGACAGTATTAACTAATAATGATTTAAACTACTCTCTTTTTAAAAGTAGGTCAACCTTTCAAGTATGTATTTATGTCCCCTATATATCAAGTTATGAGAAATAGCTATATTGCAAGTTTATAATTTACTATTACGGACAGAGATGAAGGTAAATAAATTTGAACTGAAAAACCCCAAGCGTACCAAGAAAATGGGGAAAATCAGGGAAGCCCTTCCTGGGAAAGTGACGGCGACCTGGAACATGGAAAGATGCACATGCATCTGATAAGCAGGAGAAAAGTGAACTCTAGTAGAGGAAATAGCATGTGCAGAGACATAGTTGTGAGGTAGTGTGTCGCGTTCCATCTGGAAAAATGTAAGTATAAAGTTAGAGGTATAACTACTGTGGGCAATGATGTTGGAGATACAGGCAGGAATCAGATCCTGAAAGCCTTCCTATGCTATGCTAAGTATGCCGTCACCACCATTATATAGTTATAAGCTATATACATGTTACCAAACATACACTAAAATAATGTAGAAGGTTGCTAGACAATGCTGTAGTAACAAAGCTTCAAAATATTAAAGACCTAACAAAATAAAAAGTTTACTTCTTGCTCACGCAAAGTTCCGTGTAAGCTGGCAGGGCCTCTACGCTAACTCAGGAATATAGTCTCCCTCTGTCTCAATCGATGGCTGCCATGCCAGGGAAGTGAAGGGTGGAAGTGGCATTCTGGCTCTTAAATGCTTCTGTCCACATTACCTTGTCCAGGACAAAGTATTGTCTTATTTAATTGTAATGAGGGATACACACTGCAAGGGAAAGTGTGCTTGTCTCTGCCACAAATATAAAAATTATAAAATGAGATACTAAAAACTTAAAATAAAGCCACAAAACAAAACTCATGCAGAAACCTAGCTCAGAAAGAGAAGTCTAGACTGATATTTAGAACAATAAAAGGTTATCTTATTAGGGAAGTTAGGCTAGAGGTGAAAAATGATTCTTTTTCTGGTAGAAAGCTCACCATGTTCTGTTATTCTCAATCTCCTTACCTGCCTTTAATTTTATGTATAGGTTTTATCACTATCAGTAAATATATATTATACAGTTAATTCTTTATCCATGTGTTTGCTATCCCCACAAAGTTTAATAAGAGCCAGGACCGCCTGTCTTATTCGCCACTGTATCCTTGGCACCTACAAGAATACTGGGTGCACAGTAATGCTCAATAAATACTTGTTGACTGAATGAAAAAATGAGTTCCTGATATTTGCCATAACTGGAATCCTTTAGAAATCAGTGTTCCCTCCAAGATAGACTTTAGGTAAGTTCTTAAATCTTAAAAGAACATAAACTTGGAAATAAAGAGAAGCTTACAAGTTTTGTTAGTTTTGTTGAATCACCAAATAGGCAACAGAAGGAATGGTAACTTTCTCCTGTTAAAATGTCCAGTATGTGTATCGGTGAACAGGTTACTAGATAATGGGGGCCCCTATGTGGGAAAAGAATTAAGGTTTTGGGCAGGGGCTTATATGATTTTAAAAAATAAGACCACTTCAAAGCTAAGTTTAATGCTTTAATAGCAGCAGCAGCTGTTAAGAGGAGGGGAATCCATATTCCTCAGGGTTTCATCCTAAGAGACACTTTGTTAAAAAAACAAACAAACAAACCCTATCCTACTTTCACTTGTGATAGAGACAAGAATATTGTTTATATATTATGCAACATTTTCCCTGGACACGTAAATCTAATTAAGGACAGAATAATTTGGCCATCTCATTTCCCAGACTCAGATGTGAGAAACTCCCTAGTTAACTTTGGAATGGGAAAGGGGAAAAAGGAAACTCAAAAAAGTTAAAAATCAGTCTCAACTTGAGAGTCTCTGTAATGCCATCATCACTAGAGCAGAAGATTTTTATCTTGGAATCTCTGGTTTTTAGGGTTCCATAACTTCCCTAATACTACTGTAAGCAAAATGTATCAATGTACGTATATCAGCTTTTATCAGATTCTCACAGAGTTCTATAACCTCCGATGGTTAAAAATTATGAATGACTCTGTCCTAATTCATTGACCTTGAAAAGACCATATCAGTTTGCAGAGCATTCACTTCAGGCTATAAGGACACCAACATGCATGCCTCATGTCTGGGTGATCTTTCCTGCAAATGAGACTGGAAATAAATACCTGGCTAGTTTGGGGATTTATTTAAGAAACCTAGGCTGACCTCAACAATCAGGGCTTTAAAGGAGACATTACTGGCTCTTATTTCCAAGGTATTTCTATAATTTCAAAGACTGCCTGGACTATTTTATTAACCATGATAACACATCTTTTTTTAAACCTAGAACCACTGAGGTACAAACTTGCTCTGTTGTTAGAAATTAAAGACGTCCTTCAAATTAATATATGAGATGAAAGAGAAAGATTCCTGAAATACTGTCAATTCAATCAAATTCAACTTAATAAATATTTACTATAAATCTACTATCTTTAAGATCCAATAGGGCAAAGAAAGACAATCAACACATGATACCAGACCTCAAAATTATAATAATCTAGCTGAAGACACAAAGCACATATATAAAGTAAATGCCACCAACAACAAAAGGCAGGGAATACTAATATTCAAATAAGCAGTATTTGTAAGTAATCTGATAAAAACAGAAGTCGATTATTTTGGAAATCATAGATGTCTTAGATACATTTAGTATAAATATAATGTGTTAAATCAAGGGAACATGTAACTACAACTAAAATGTTGTAGAGATACGAACAGTGTAATATTTTTAAATATAAATTTAAAGAATGCTTATATTCTTGCAATCACAAGAATGAAAAGAACAGAGATCAAAGTTAAAATCTGTCTAAATGGAATAAATGGTAAATTGAGACAAAACCATGAATGTGCCACTTTAAATAGTGTAGTAATAGGTCTTCTCATCTTAATAATGCTTTATTTAAAAAAGCCCATGTAGCCTGGGCCGATGTGTCTCAGTTGGCTGGAGCATCAGTTGGAGCGTTGTTCCATAACAGAAAGGTGGCAGGCTGGATTCCTAGTCAGAGCACATACCCTAGGACGTGGATTTGGTCCCGTCGGATGCGTACAATCCCCGGTCCGGGTGCTATGGGAAGCAACCAATCAATGCTTCTCTTTCACATCGATGTCTCTCTCTCTCTCTAAAAAGCAATGAAAAAAAAATGTTCCCAGATGAAGATGAAAGAAAAAGAAAAGCACATGTAGTAATGAAGTCAACCATAAATGGGGCGGAACAATATGTGGTCTAGCTAGCTCCATCTTCACAGTAGCTCTGGGGAGGAGTTCGGAAAGCTTCTATGCAATGAACAAGGGTAATCCTGTTAAAAGGTGGAAAGCTTCTGTGCAATAAACAAGGATAATCCAGTTAAAAGGCAAACTGAGGCACACTGAAATTATTTTTTTCAAGAGTTTATTTGAGCATACATCAATTCAAAACAGGCAGCACCAAACCAAAGGTGGTTAGGAATACTCCACTGACAAGGGCTAGGGCAGGAGTTTTTATGGGGAAGACATGAAAAGTACAGCAAGGAAATTATCTGATGGTTGTAGCTTAAGAAGTTTCTTTATTTAGGAAAGCCCAGTTGGTTGTTTATGATTGGTTGTTTTGCTTCATTTTCTCAGAGTTAAGTGCACTGATTCTGGCTTAGGTTTTGGTTTGCTTACGTAGGCTGCCAAGGCATAGGGACACCTCAATCTAATGGTCTCTCTGTTTAATTACACTCCATAAGAATCTTTGATTACAGTCATAAGGAATTAAACTAAGCATATATACCAATGAATTTAGGTATTGCAAATCAGTTATGCTTCCTGATGACTGGTACTGATCAGTATAAATAATATGAATGTAGATCCATGTTATCTCATCTTTTCTTGTTGATGCTCATTACTCACAAGGAATGCTAATAGGCGTAGGGTAAAAGACTCAACATTATAAATGCTAAAATAAGTGTAAGAGTTATTCAGGAAAAGGTTATTCACCCAGATCCTTTCCTACTATGAACAATCAAACAGTGTAGAGATATTACAATTATTTTTACAGTCACGCTCTTCCTCTTGTGTGGATGAATTTGTAATATTTCATTTCCTGAATAACTCTTAAGGCTGTGGTGCATTCAGGAAAAATTTGACAAAAGGAAGTAAAATTGGGAGTGGTTGTCTGCTCAAAGTAATATAACTAATGAAACTGTCATTAAGCATACAGAATTTTGGCTTGGCCAGGGAACAAGAATACCAGAATTGGCAGTGCAGACATACTCCATCCATAGGCACTTACAGATCTCTATAAGTAGTTCAACATACCCCTGGGACTAAGTTTAAAAAAAAAAAGCCTTTTACTTATTTAAAGGATGAATTAAGTATATAATACAAAGGATGAGATCTAACTTTCTCATATTGAGAGGATATCCAAAAATTATTTTTTGAATGCAACTTTGATTCAGGTCTCAAAGATAACTTCCAGAAATTTACTTTTAATAAATTTTACCCTAACACACATGAACAGGCTTTGTGTGCCATTCTACTTCTAATGATCTATATTTATAGAAACAGTCTGGTCATTGGTTGGCCACAGAGATAATGTAATAGAAACTTCAGTGGCCACATACAACAAGGAATACCCACTTTGCAATATACTTGGGAAAATAACAAATAGATGGCTCTGGACATCAACAAACAAAATCAACAATCCCTGAGGAGTGGGAGAATCAGATTTCCAGAGTTACATTATAATATTCAGAATGTCTAATTTTCAACAACAACCAATCACAATGCATACAAAATTAAAAAAACAGAAATATATGGCCAATTCGAAGGGAAAGAATGAACTGATAGAGAACCATTCATGATGAAGCCCAGACATTCACTGGACTTACTAGACAAAGACATTAAATTGACTGTCATAAATATACTCAATGATCTAAAGGAAACCATATACAAAGAATAAAAGAAAGAAGGAAGAGAAAATAAAGAGAGAGAGAGAGAGAGAGGAACATAGGTACAAAGAATTAAATGGCAATTAATAAGTACCTATCAATAATAACTTTAAATATAAATGGATTAAATGTTCCAATCAAAAGACAAAGTAGCTGAATGGATAAAATGTGATCCATATATATACTGCCTCTAAGACACCCATCTTAGAACAAAATATGCACACAGGATAAAAGTAAAGAGATGAAAAAAAGGTATTTCATGCCAGCGGAAATGAAAAATAAAGCTGGGGTAGCAATACTTTTATCAGAGAAAACAGGCTTCAAAACAAAGACCATAAAAGCGACAAAGAAGGACACTACATAATGCTAAAGGGATCAGTCCAACAAGAGGATGTAACCCTTGTAAATACATATGTACCCAACATAAGAGCACCTAAATATATAAATAAAATATCGATGAACATAAAAGGGAGAGATAGACAGTAATACAGTCATAATAGAGGATTTTAACACCCCACAGATTCAATGAAATGCCTATCAAGATTTCAATGATGTATTTCACAGAACTAGAATAAATATTCCAAATATTTATATGGAACCTGAAAAGGCCCTGCAAGCAACAGTGGTATTAGAAAGAAGAATAAGGTTGGAGGGATCATGTTACCTAATACCAAACTATACTATAAGGTCACAGTAATAAAAACAGTATGGTCCTGCACTGGCTGGTGTGGCTCAGTGGCTTGAGTGCCAGGGTGCGAACCAAAGGGTCACTGGTTCGATCCCCAATCAGGACACATGCCTGGGTTGCAGGCCAGTTATACAGTGAGGGTGGTGCATGAGCAGCAACCACACATTGATGTTTCTCATCCTCTCTTCTCCTTTCTCCTCTGTCTAAAAATAAATAAATAAAATCTTAAAAAAATAAAACAGCATGGCACTGGCATAGAATCAGATGCAGAGATCAGTGGAACAGAATAGAGTGCCCAGAAATAAACCTTTATAGCCAATTATATTTGACAGAGGGGGCAAAAACACACAATGGGTTACAGATAGTTTATGCAATAAATGATGTGGGGAAAATTGGACAGATACATGCAGAAAACTGAAACTAGGTCGCCTTCTTACACCACACACAAGAATAAATTCAAAATAGGCTAAAGGCTTAAATGTTAGACTCGAAAACAAGAAAACCCTAGAAGAAAATATAGGCAGTAAAATCTTGGACATTGTTTATAGCAATATTTTTTCTGATATATCTCCTCAGGTAAAGGACACAATACAAAAATATACAAATGGGACTAAATAAAACTAAAAAGTATTTGCACAGCAAAGGAGACCATTAACAAAATGAAAAGACAACCCACTGAATGGGAGAACATATTCATCGATACACCTGATATGGGGTTAATATCCAAAATTTATGAAGAACTTGTAAACTCAACACCAAAATAACCAATCCAATTTAAAAATGGGCAAAGGATCTAAAAAGACACTTCTCCAAAGAGAACATACAGATGGCCAACAGACCAGAAAAAGATGATCAATATCACTAATCATCAGAGAAATGCAAATTAAAACCAGAATGAGATATCACCTCATACCTGTCAGAATGGCTACCATCAATAAATCAACAAACAAGTGCTGGCAAGGATGTGGAGAAAGGAGAACCCTTCTGTACTGTTGGGGGAATGCAGATTGGTGCAGCCAATGTGGAAAGCAGCCCGGAGTTACCTCAAAAAATTAAAGATGGAGTCCTGACCAGTGTGGCTCAGTTGACTGGACATCATCCTACTGAGAGAAAAGTGGCCAGTTCAATTGCCAGTCAGGGAACATGCCTGGGTTGCAGGTCAGCTTCCCATTGGGGGCATGCAGAGGCAACTGATTGATGTTTCTCTCCCTCTTTCTCCTTCCTTTCCCTCTCTCCATAAATAAATAAATAAACACAGTCTTTAAAAAAAATAAAGATAGAACTTCCTTACAACTCAGTGATTCCACATCTGGTAATTTATCCAAAGAAGGCCAAAACACTGATTTGAAAGGCTATATGCACCCCTAGGTACGCTGTAGCATTGTTTACAATAATCAAGATTTGGAAGCAGCCCAAATGTCCGTCAGTAGTTGAGTGGATAAAACAGCTATGGTACCTTGACACTATGAAATACTACTTGCCCATAAAAAAGAAGAAAACTTTACCCTTTTGGACAGCATGCGTGGACCTGGAGAACATTATGCTAAGTGAAATAAGCTAGTCAGAGAAAGACATATACCATATGATTTCACTCATATATGAAATCTAATGAACAAACTGAATTAACATGCAAAATAAAGACACACTCATAGATGGAGAGCAGGCTTACAGCTGTTGGGGAGGTAGAGGGATAGAGCACAAAAAAAAAAAGACTTAATGGACATGAACAACAGCCTGGTGATTGCGGTGGTTGGGGGGGTAGGTGTAAGTGGAAGAGGGTATAAGGAGGTTAAATGGTAATGAAATAATATAATAAAAATAAACTGTTAAAAAAGACACTAAAGAAGATACAAATAAGTGGGATCATATACCATATTCATGGATAGAAAGAATTAACATAATGATATATCCATACCACCCATAACAATCTATATATTCAAAGCAATTCCTATCAAAATACCAATGGCATACTTCGCAAAACTACAACAAATATTCCAAAAATTTATATGGAACCACAAAAAACCCTGAATAATCTCAGCAATATTGAGAAAGAGGAACATAGTTGGAGGTATCATGCTACCTGATATCAAACTATACTACAAGGCCATAGTAATCAAAACAGTATGGTACTGACATTAAAACAGGCACATAGATCAATAAACCAGAAGAGAGCCCAGCAATAAACACATGTCTTTATGGTCAATTAATATATTTGACAGAGGACTTGTATATCCATTTCCTTCACCAAGTTAGGGAAGTTTTCTGTCATTATTTTTTCAAACAGGTCTCCAGTTTCTTGTTCTTTCTCTTCTCCTTCTGGCATGCCCCTGATGCGAATGTTGCTTTGCTTGAAGTTGTCCCAGGGGCTCTTTACACTACCCTCATTTTGGGAGGGTTCTTTTTTCTTTTTTCTGTTCTAATTGGTTGTTTTTGCTTCTAAATGGCTGATTTGATTCTTGGCTTTATGCACTCTACTATTGATTCCCTGTAAATTGTTCATTATCTCAGTTAGTATATCCTTCGTTTCTAACTGGATCTTTTTTATGCTGTTCAGGTCCTCACTAAGTTCCTTTGGCATCCTTATAGCCAGAATTTTGATCTCTGTATCTAGTAGATTGCTGTCTCCATTTAGTTTAGTCCAGGAAGTGTGGAGAGTCCCACACAAGATGAACCCAAAGAGGCCCACACCAAGACACATCATAATTAAAATACCAAAGCTTTTAAAAACAAGGAGAGAATCTTAAAAGCAGTAAGAGAAAAGCCATTAGTTACCAACAAGAGAGCTCCCATAAGACTGTCAGCTGACTTCTCAAAAGAAACTTTGTAGGCTAGAAGGACTTGGCAAGAAATATTCAAAGTGATAAAAATCAAGGACCTACAACCAAGATTACTTTACTCAGCGGACCTATCATTTAAAATTGAAGGACATCTAAACAGCTTCCCAGACAAGAAAAAGCTAAAGGAGTTCATCACCACCAAACCAGTATTATATGAAATGTTAAAAGGTCTTTTTTTCTGAAGAAGCAGATCAAAAGTATGAACAATAAAATGGCAATAAATACATATCTATCAACAATTTAGTTTATAAAACAAAATAAACAAACAAAACAGAAACAGAATCATAGATACAGAAAACATTTTGATGGTTGCCAAATGGTAGGGGACTCAGAGAGATGGGTGAAAAATGTAAAGGGATTCAGAAGTACAAATTGGTAGTTACAGAATAGTTATGAGCATGTAAAGTATGGCATGTGGAGTAGAGTAGGCAAAGAACATATATGCATGGCCTATGGACATGGACAATGGTGTGGGGATTGCCTGAAGTAGTTGGGGGGGGTGCAGGTAGAGGGGGACCAAGGAAGAAAAATTGGGACAATCTTTTGGGACCAATAAAATATAATTTGGAAAAAATAAAACTAAAATATAACCCTGACAAAAAATATTTGACAGAAGAGGCAAGAACACACAATGGGTAAAGACAGTCTATTCAATAAATGGTGTTGGGACAATTGGACAACACATGCAAAATTGAAACTAGACCACCCCCTTATACCATACACAAGAATAAAATCAAAATGGTTTAAAGATTTCAATGTAAATCTTAAAACCATAAATATCCTTATAATATAGAAGAAGATAATATAGGTCGTAAAGTCTCAGACATTTCTCATAGCAATATATTTTTTCTGATAGGTTCCTTGGGCAAAAGAAACAAAAGAAAAAAACAAACAAATGGGACAACATCAAACTAAAAAGCTTTTGCACAGCAAAGAAAACCATCAACAAAATGAAAAGACAATCCAGTAAATGGGAGAACATATTTGCCAATGATACACCTGATAAGAGATTAATACGCAAAATTTATAAAGAACTCACACTACTCAGCACCAAAAAAACAAACAATTCAATTTAAAAATGGGCAAAGGACCTGAACAGATAATTCTCCAAAGAAAACATACAGATGGTCAAATGACATATGAAAAGATGCTCAATGTCACCAACCATTAAAGAAACGCAAATTAAAACCACAATGAGAGATCATCTTACACTGGTCAGAATGGCTATCATCAATAAAACAATAAACAGCAAGTTTTGGTGAGGATGTGGAGAAAAGGAACCCCTCGTACTCTGTTGGTGGGAATGCAGATTCATGCAGCTACTATGGAGAACAGTATGGAGTTGTCCTCAAAAATTAAAAACAGAAGTGCCTTATGACTCAGCAATTCCACTTCTGGGAATTTATCTGAAGGCACCCAAAATATTTGATTTTAAATGTGTTACATTTGAAAGAATATATGCATCCTTATGTTCCTTACAGTGCTATTTACAATAGCCAAGATTTAGAAGTAGTCCAAGTTCCCTTAAAACATTGGAAAAGTGGATAAAAAAGCTGTGGTGGTACATCTACACAATGGAATACTACTTGGTCATCAAAAAGAAGGAAATATTATCATTTGTAACAGTATGGATGAACCTGGAGAGTTTTATGATACATGAAACAATCCAGTCAGAGAAAGACGAATACCACATAATTTTACTTATATGTGGATTCTAACAGCAAAATAAACAAACAAAATTGGAAAAGACTCATAGATACAGAAAACAGACTGGGTGAAATTGGTGAATGTATTAAGCAAAACAAACAAAATACTCATAGGCCCAGACATCAGTATGGTGCTTACCAGAGGGCAAGCAAGTGAAGACAGGTAGAAGAAGATGAAAAGAGGGATGAATGGTGACAAAAGGAGACTAGACTTTGGGTGGTGAACACACAATACAATATACAGATGATATATTATAGAATTATACACTTGAAAACTATATAATTTTATTAATCAATGTAACCTTAATAAATTCAATTTTAAAAAGGTAACTGGGAAAATGATGTCTGAACAAAATACAAATGTCATTAAACAAAAATTATTAAAAGGAGCCAAACAGAAATTCTGGAGCTGAATAGTAAAAAACTGAAATGAAAAACTCACCAGAGGGTTTTACTCAGCTTTGGGCCAAGGGAAGAAAGAATCACCAAAGTTGCAGATAAGACAATTGAAATTATTGAGTCTGAGGAATAGAAAGAAATAAAGAATGAAGAAAAGTGGACAGAGCCTAAGGAACTTATGAGATAGCACCAATTAATTGTAATCATAATGTGAGCCCCAGAAAGAAAGGGACAGAAAGAACATTCACAAGAATAATGGCCCCAGCCCTGGCTGGGTGGCTCAGCTGGTTGGAGTATTGTCCCATACACTAAAAAGGTTGTGGGTTTGATTCCCAGTCAGGGCACATACCTACCTTGAGGGTTCAATCCCCAATCATAGCACATATGGGAGGCCACCGATGGATGTTTCTCTCTCACATTGATGTTCCTCTCTTTCTCTCTCTCCCCACACCCACTCTAAAAAAATCAATAAACATATCCTTATGTGAAGATTTAAAAAAAAAAAAAAATAATAATAATAATAATAATGCCTCCACACTTCCCAAATCTGATGGTATACATGAATCTATACATCCCAGAAGTTCAATAAACTCCAATCAGGATAAGCTCAAAAAAATCTACACTGAGATACATAATAGTCAAATTGTCAGAACTCTGAGACAAAACAAGAATCTTGAAAGTATCAAGAGAAAAGTGCTTCACCATATACAAGAGATTACCAATAAAATTAACAACCTATTTCTCATCAGAAACCATGGAGACAAGAGGGCAGTAGGATGATATATTTAAGATGCTAAAACAAAAAAATAATTGTCAACCAAGAATTATAATATCTGATAAAACTATCCTTCAAGAATAAAGGAGAAATTACGACATTCCCAGATAAACAGAAGCAAAGGGCGCTCATTACCATTAGAAATGCCCTACAAGAAATGCTAAAGAGAGTCTTTCAGGCTAAACTAAAAGAACACTAGACAGTAAAAACTAGACAAGCTAAAATGAAAGACACTAGAAGCTGTATGAAGAAATAGAGAACACTGGTAAAGATAACTACATAGTAAAGGAGGAATGGCGAGGAGAAAAGGAAAAGGAGAAAGAATGATGGAGGGGAAGGAAGTGAAAGAAGTGAGGGAGGAGGAGGAGCAGGAGCAGCAGTGGTGTCAGCAGCTACAGGCTATACTGCAAGGAAAAAGGCCACCCGGGGTAGTGTTCAGGGGCCATTTAATAACCTGGGCTATAATGCTGGAGAAAGAAAGCACAAGAGGAGGGCTGTGATGCTATTTTGGGCATCAAGATGACTCCAGTCCCAGCCACTACCTGGTGGTAACTGGAGAAAAATCACTATTTAACAAACTTTGGTTGGGACAGTTAGATACTAATTGGGAGTTCAAATGACTAAAATCCACATGTTACACCATATCAGGCAATAGGTCATAGTTTAAAATAATCAACTGTGGCATTATCTACATCATATAGAAGTAAACAGAGGGAAGTATTATATATAGAAATAAATGGAAGTCACTATTATGTAAAAATGAAAAACTTCTAAGCAATTAAAATCTAAATATTAAGATAAAAAGATGGCAATAAGCCTGATAATATTAAATATAACTGAAGGTGTAGGGTTAATAAAACTCTTATTCACTCCTGGTGGAAGCATAAAAGACACACATTCTTAAGCTGAGTAACTCCATTCCTAATAATACACTCAACAGAAATGTGTGTGTGTGTGTAGAAAATGACATGCACAAAAATATTCATAGCAGCAATATTCATTTTAATCCAAACTGAGAAGCAATCAACATGTCCATCAATTAGATATATACTTTCTGGTATAGTCAATAGAATGGAATACTATAGAGCAATTAAAATAAACAAATCCCTTCTCTAGGCATGACATAGATAAATCTCACAAATATAGTATTTAGTGAAAGGAATGAGATACTAAGTTGGACATAGTGTACAATGATATTTATATAGTTCAAAAATAAGTAAAATTCATCTATGACACGAGTTACCTTTGGGGAAGAGGCAAGGGTGCTATTGTGCCACCAACACTTGGTGAAAACTCACTGAGCCATACTGGAGCTCTTTTCTATATACAAACATTTTTTCTGTATATAGATTGCATTAATTAGGTAGGGCTGTCATAAAATACCACAGATTGGGTGGCTTAAGCAACAGAAATTATTATCTCATAATTTGGGAGATTAGATATTCAAGATCAAGGAGTTTGCAGTTTTGGTTTCTTCTGAGACATCTCCTCTTGCCTACTGATGGCCATCTTCTCCCTGTGTCTTCACATGGTCTTCTCTATACATGTCTGTGTCCTCATGTCTTCTTATAAGGACTTCCATCATAATGGTTTAGGGTCCACGCTAATGACCTCATTTTAACTTAAACACCTCTTTAAAGGCTCTATTTCTAAATACGGTCAAATTCTGAAGGTATTAGCAGATAGAACTTCAACATACAAATTGAGGCAGGGGACACAATTCAGTCTAAAACGTGTGTAAGAAATTAAGGCAACAAAATAGAAACAGCAGATACTAAAACAGAAACTAGGTTAAAGATTCCTATTCAAAATATGTAAAGAATTGACATATATTTGAAACATCAATACTGACTCCACTTGACAAGTGATCTTGAAAAAATAGAAGATGCAGATATCAAGCAAATAGGAATAAAAATGTTAATAAGAAACTGAAATAAACATTGATTTCAGGTACCATGTTTCACAGAATATATAAACAAAAGTAAAATACAAATGACAAGAGAACTGGGAAACTGGTATATCTACATAAAAGAGGAGGACATTGCAAAATTAGTGTAATCTTTCTAATGAGTAATCTGTTAAAATATTACAAATGTTATGCAAATGTTTTTAATGTTTGTCTTTATACTCCCAAAAGAGGAAAATACCCCAAGAAACTAAAATCTTTGAAAAATACAACAAGAGCATTTGCTATATTACTGAACTTATAAAAACAACTCAATGCCTAGAACTCAGGATAAACAAACTAAAAATATAAAGAACCATATTTAGCCCTGGTTCAGTGGATTGGGCATCAGCCTGCAAACCAAAAGGTCGCCGGTTTGATTCCCCAGTCAAGAACATGGATCTTTTTTTCCCATAAAGTTACTTAGATAAGTGATTTTAATGTAAATAACTTTAAATAAAGACGGATATTTTCAACAAAAGTATTTTCTCCTTTTTCAGAATAATTTTCTTCAAATTAGGCGGCAGCTTCTTAATGACTATGGTCATACGTCATCAGACTGTAAGCTGTCTTGCCAAAAATCAGAGCAAAAATATTGTTACTGCCATCATTTAGCCACAGCTGTCCTCTACATGATGTCCTGACATTCCCTTTCAGGATAGTTTATTCACAGATTTAATCTGGTCCTTAAACTTTAGATAAAAAGTATAAGACAGCCAGGCCAGATTAAGATTAGTGAAGGAAGAACTTGTTTCCTTCTCTTTGTTACCTGAGATGCATACAGGACATGAAACCCCACAATTACGACTTGTCTGCCATACTACAATATTTTGGAAGAAAGGAATAACTTCCTGAATGGGGAGAAAAGAGGAAGAAAGAAAAATCAGAATGCTAAGTAGGGGTTTCTGACTTTCAAGAAATAACCCCTTTTCCAAAAAGCGTCCTTCAGTACTGGCAACAGCTGCTGAGAGGAGAGGAAGTTCACACTGTGAGAACTCCCAACACCCCTGGGGATTTCACTATGAGAAAAGCTTCTCCTTTCACATGTGGGAAGGGAGACTTTCAGTATGGCAGTGATTCACGCTATGCACATAGCTAAACAGACACGCTGGCGGCAAACCAAAAAGAGGGAAACGGAGGTTGGGGAGCACACGTGAAAAATAGAATCCTGCCCCGCCTGGAGTTTGCGGATACGTAAGCACTTGATCCTCCAGATCAGGAACTGGAATTGTTCCAGGCAAAACAGTTCAGACTCTTGTCCAAAGACAAATAGGTGATTATCTGATTTCCACAGCGCTGATAATCATTGGCTTCTTTCCCAAGACTGAGAAATGCCTGCAGAATCTCACTGCGTTTCTGTTTCTCCTAAAAGCCCTGTCTGGCCATAAATTGCACTCCTGTGGAATTTCCTCTGTCCTTCTGCCCAGTCAGAAACGTGTTTTTTCTCAGAGTTTTCAAGGACGACTTCCAAAAGGAGGCCTGGTTAACAAGGGACAGGAGAGGCTGGCGCGGCAGGCCGCGGCCTGGGCTATGAGGTGCGTCACGGGACAACAGCTCCACCCCTCAGCTGGGAACCCCAAGGCGCCCTCCCAGGCGGCTTGTCCCCAGAGAAAATCAGCCCCTCCTGCGTGAGCGTAACTGATCCCAACACCTCTTCTCTCTTGTCCAAAAGGCCTTTAGGCCACAGCCTGAGGCCGCGAGACCCCCTAAACCTCGCCTGGCGGCCTCCGCCCCAGGGAACAGACCCTTCTAAAGCCGTCGTGCCCTTCGGCCTCAACCCAAAGTTGGCGTGGAAACTGCCCAATGGGCTCCGCGCCCCAAGCGTTGCCCAAGGAAGAGAAGGCCTCCCCACGTTGGGAGTCTGTGGGACTGGCATAAGACACGGCGGAGGGATCCCCAGGGGTACAAGCACTACCACTCCGACGACGCGCTTCTGCAAGGAGCAGGAACACCAGAGCGGTGCGAGATGTGCAAACTGCAGTTGTAGCTTTCCCAGTGAACATTCTGGAAGTTGGTTGTCTGGGCATGCGCAGTGCCCCCATTAGTCCCGTCAGGGAGTCCGGCAGTATTTCACAGGCAGAGGGTGAAACCAGGCTGGGAGCCTTTGTTCGTTGGCTACTTCTCTCGCCTCTGTGCGCATATCTACTGAGCCTACTGTGTGCCAGGTTCAGTGCTCAGCCCTGGGCTCAGGTGCAGATTCTCGCACACCTCCCTTGTCGTGGCAGAAACAGATGTTAACCATAGGATTGCAGATAACATTGCCTTGGAAATGGGCTGAATGCGGACAAGCGTGAGGCGTCCTGAGAGTCTGTGGAGGAGCACCTGACCAAATTTGGGGGTCAAGGAAGTCTTCCCAGGGGACATGCCAGCCTAGATATCTAAAGTGGTAAGATTACTAGGCCGTAGGATAGGGAGGCGGGGCAGGCACAGCATTTCAGGCAAGGAAACAGCATGAGCAGAACAGTGCGATGAGAAGGAGCATTGTCCCTTTACGGAACTGAGCAAAGAAAAGGTGAGGAGAAGGTATGCAAGAAGAGACTGGAAAGGTGGGCAAGGACAGACCATGCTGGGTCTTGGTCTTTATTCTAAGAACTTCTCGTCTTCCTTTCTTTGCTAGAAAGAATGGTCCCTGGCGTTGTGATGCTTTGCAGCTGATAATGCGTTGTTGCCATTCATTTTAACCACCTGTGAGGTCAGTGACAGTTTTCCCAGCTAGGGGACTGAGGCTTACAGAAGTTAAATATTTTGCACTGTCATGAAGTAGCAAAGCTGGACCTGAACCCCCCTCCACCTTGTGCATGGTCACAGTCACTACCAAAATTAAGCATAATCAGATGAATAAGCTGTATCACCACAAGTTTTCTCTAAGAGGATTTCTTTACTGTTGTATTTAAGCATTAATAATCAATCCATCTAGAAACCAGCCCCAAAATGTGCACCATATAACAGAAAATGCCAATAACTGTGTCTCCCTTAATTTGCAGCTTGTATTCTCAATTGGGGAGATGAGGAGTTTTGTCCTCAATGGGAAAAAATTGGTTCGTAGGGAGACTATAAAGAACTTTAGATATTAACAATGATTAGTGGCACCCTACCCAACAAAATCTTACTTATTTTGTAATACTGTCATATGTTGCTTAACAACTGGGATACTTTCTGAGAAATGTGTTATTAGGTGATTTCATCACTGTGCAAACAGCACAGAGCAGTTACACAAACCTAGATGGGACAGCCTAATATACCCATAGGCTACAGGAGTACTTGGGAGATGGTGCATTATGATTGCAGACCACTGCAATAAAGCAAGGAACGCAATTAAGCAGGTCATAATCTTTTTGCTAGCAAGGGGCTTGCAATTTTGTGTATTTGTTATAAAAAATGTGAAGTGAAGCACAAAAAAGCAAAGCGCAATAAAATGAAGAGTGCCTGTCTGTGATATAGTCTGTTACTCCTAGGTACAAACCTATACAGCATGTTAGTGTACTGAGTACTGTAGGCAGTTATAATGCATTAGTATTTGTGTATCTAAACATATCTAAACATAGAAAAGATACAGTCAAAATAAAATATGAAAGATTAAAATAGTGGATCAGTATAGGACACTTATGAATGGAACTTGAAGGACTGGAAGTTTTTCTGGGAGAGAGGGTGAGTAAATGGTTGGTGAATGTGAAGGTGTAGGATGTTACTGTTTGCTACTGTAGACGTTACAAACACTGTATATTTAGACTACACTAAATTAATTTTTAAAACTTCTTTAACTTTGACTTTTAACTTTTTAACTTTATAAACCTTTTAATTGTTTTAACTTTTGGCTCTTTTATAACACATTAAAATGCAAATACATTATATGGCTATACAAAGATATTTTCTTTCTTTATATTATTCTATAAGCTTTTTTCTACTAAAGAATTTTTTTTTAACTTTTTTGTTAGAAATGAAGATACAAACACCCATTAGCCTAGGTCTACACAGGATCGGGACTCTGGATATCATTGCCTTTCACCTTCACATCTTGTGCCACTGGAAGGGAAGGTCTTCAGGAGCAATAACATGCACGGTGCACTCATCTCCTGTGATAACAATGCCTTTTTCTCGAATACCTCCTGAAGGGCCTGCCTGTGGCTCTTGAGGAGATGCCACTGTTTACAGAAATATGTCCACGGTGGTTTGCTTGGTGTGTTCTTTCTTTTTTTTAATTAAAAATTTGCTTGTAAGCAGATACTGCACTATGAACATTCCTCTTGTCAACAACAAGAAGACTTGAACCTTTGTAGATTTTTTTTAAAGTTTTTTTTTTGTTTGTTTGTTTTTTTGTTTTTAAATCTGGGCCCATTTGAGGACATGCTCAAGAGCAGAGTTCCAAGAAGCCATGAAACAATGTCCCAACTTTAGGCAAGTGAGGGGATGCTTATATAAGTAGGAAGACAAAGAGAAATACAGCTATGCACCAGCAGTTTTAGTTACCTGCATTCAAGGATTAGCAGTTTTATATAAGGTGAAGAGAATATACAAATAAGGTAGGGTCATCAGACACCTGGAGTAGGGAGTCATGGGAAGAAGTGTGGAAGCAATTATTTCTACATTTTTATCAGGATATAGAAAGAATAGCCACTGCCTTCTATAATTATTTGTTTCTTTAACTGAAACTGTTGGAAAGTGTACATGGATTGTCCCTTGAATGGCCTTGGTTGGGAATTTACTGTATTCTCTTGGTCACTGATCAAGTTGGAGCAGTAGCTTAGACATGCTTTCCTTTCTCTCTATTAATGAAAACCTTTCAGTGTTGAGGTCCACGTTTACAAACTTTACAAGGGGTGTGCTAAGGTCTGCAGAAGCTTCTGCTATACCCTTCGCTGTGAATTTTCTTGAGGATTCTTCTTTTTCTTCTTCAGCAGTTTCCTTTTCTTTTGTGTCTTCTTCAGCTACGCGTTCCTGCTCCAGTCCCAACCACTCCTAATTAGTCAGGTCCTCAGGAACAACTTCTACTAGCTCCTCAGTGTCATCCTCATCCACACCAGGTTAAAGTTGTTTACCATCTCTGCCACAGCCTTGTTGATTTTTGCAACTTTACACTATGACATTCAACAGCTACAACATCACTAGGTTATAGAAACTTTTCAGCTCTATTATTATCTTATGGGGCTGCTGTCGTATATGCAGTTTATTGTTGACCAAAACATCATTATGCTGTGCATGAATATTTAGTTATATTTTTAGGGGGAAATTTAATTTAATTTAAATTTAAGTTAATTTAAATTCATCTCAGGGGAGCCACTAATAGAAAAAAAAAAAGGTTGAGAAACATTGTTCTACAGTAATGGAACCTAAAAGTTTTCGAGGATCAACCAGAATCCAGGTCACATTTCTTAATTTCCCTTGCAGCTAGGTATAGCCATGTTAATAAGTTCTGGCTCATGGGAGGTAATGGAAAGTGCTGAGTACAACTTCCCGGATGGGTCTAAAAATGAGGGACAGCGCTGGCCAGGTGGCTCAGGTGGCTGGAGCGTCATCTCATACACCAAAATGTGGGTTCGATTCCTGGTCAAGTCATATACCTCGGGTGTGGGTTCAGTCTCCAGCCCAGGTGCATATGGGAGCCAACAGTTCGATATCTCTCTCTCTCTCCCTGCCTCCCTCCCCTACCTCTCTTCCTCTTCCCCTTTTCCTCTTTCTAAAAATCAATAAACATACCCTCAGCGAGCATTTTTAAAATTATAAGAATAAATAAATAAATAAATAATGAAGGGCAAGCCCTTTTCTGTCTTCCCACCATTCCGTACTTGGAAAGCAGACGTGGTGGCGAAGCCCCCTTGGGCCATGCGCAGGAGGGCCACAACCTAGGGACGTCAGTGAAGCAATGAGATAGAAAGAGCCTAGGAACTTCATGGACAGAACCACCCTCTGAACTCTAATCCATCTGCCTCTGTCAGGGAGAAATACACTTCTGTCTTAAGTAGCTACTATTAATTTGGGTCTCCATTACATGTAACTAATCCCTTATTCTTTATTATTATTATTGTCATTATTACTATTGTGGTAAAAAAAAATACATAACATCAAATCTACCATCTTAACAATTATTTTTATTTTATTTTATTATGTTATTACAGTTGTTCTGATTTTCCCCCTTTGGCCTCCTCCCACCCAGCACCCCCACCCCCTCAGGCAATCCCCACACCCTGTTCATGTCCACGGGTCACGTGTGTACGTTCTTTGGCTACTGCCTTTCCTATACTGTACTTAACACTCCCATGGCTATTCTGTAACTACCTGTTTCTACTACTTAATCCCCTCACCTCTCACCCATTCTCCCACACCCACCCTCCCATCTTTTTATCTTTAGCCTTTGGCATTTTAATTTTGATGTGTATTGGGGTGGGCCTCTTTGTGTCCATCTTGTTTAGGACCCTGTGCTTCCTGGACTTGCATGTCTGTTTCCTTCACCACAGTAGGGAAGATTTCTTTCATTATTTTTTCAAATAGATTTCCAATTTCTGGCTCTTTCTCTTCTCCTTCTGGCCCCCCTAGGAGGCGAATGTGGGATTGCTTAAAGCTGTCTCACAGTCTACCTACAATATCTTCATTTTTAATGGATTCTCTTTTCTTCTTATTGTTCTGATTGGTTGTTTTTTCCTTCCTTATATTCCAAATCATTGATTTGATTCTCAGCTTTATCCACTCTACTGTCGTTTCCCTGTAAATTGTTCTTTATTTCATTTAGTGTATCCTTCATTTCTGACTGGGTCTTTTTTATGCTTTTGAGGTCCTCACTAAGTTCCTTGAGCATCCTAATAACCAGGGTCTTGAACTTGGCATCTGATAAATTGCTCATCTCCATTTCATTTAGCTCTCTTTCTGGAGGTTTGTTCTTGTTCTTTCACTTGGGCCATGTTTCTTTGTCTGCACATTTTGGCAACCTCCCAGTGTTTGTTTCTATGTATTAAGTAGAGCTCCTTTGACTCTGCTTCTTGGTAGTGAGACCTAGTATAATAGGTGTCCTATAGGGTCCAGTGGCACAGGCTCCCCTATCACCCAAGCTGGGCACTCAAGGCACACCCTGTGTGTGGGCTGAGTACACCCTCCTCTTGTAGTTCAGTCTTGGTTGCTGTTGGCAAATCAATGGTATGTATTTACCCAGGCCAATCAGCTGCAAGGATTGCCTATGACCACTTACCACCCACCTCCACAGTCCGTGGAGGGTCGGCTGTGCAGGGGCAGGGTGGTGGTGCTCTGCAGTGGTCTGTAGCTGTCCACTGGGTGTGCTGGCCCTGGGATTTCCTGGGTGGTGCAGGCCAAGGTCAGCCCCCAGCCTGTGTTTTGGCCAGGGCCACCCTACCTGAGTTATAAAGCAATCCGAGATGGCTGCTTCTTGGGCTGGGCTTGGACATTTCCAGGCAAAGCCAAGCTATGAATCTAGGTTGCTAGTTCCAGGCCTGGGGCTCACTGCAGCCAGCTGTTGCTTGGTTGAGAGGATTTAGGAAGTTGTGAAGCGTGAGCCAAGACCATTCATGTGGAAAAGCAGCTTGGGTGGGCCCATAAATTGGGTGGGGCTCAGTCTCTGGGGATCTCCAAGGTGGGTCAAACAGTGAGAGCCAGTTAGATGGAATCTCAGACATGGTACTAGTTTGCCGGTTCTGTGAGGGGAGGCCCCAGAAAAGGGACAATGGCCTCTGCTTGCCTTGATGCCAGACACCCCAGTTTCCCCCTATATACCACTGGTGCCCCTCAAGCACCACCCCATTGCTGGAGCCCTGAGGTCGTGAGTCTGAGTAGGTGAGTCTCTCTGTAGTTTCTTTAAGAGGAAATGCTTGGGGCTCTTGCAGTTCCCTCCACTGACTCAATCCCCACTGGTTTTTGAAGCCAGCAGTTGTAAGGACTTATCTTCCCAGTCCTGGTACCCTGGGCTGGGGGGCCTGGTATAGGGATAGGACCCCTTGCTCTTGAGATATCCCTCCTGAATTTTCATCTGCCACACATGGATGTGGGACCAGCTGGTTCCACATTTGCGCCCCTCCTACCATTGTGGATGGATGTGGTTTCTTTAATTCCATAGAGGTCAGACTTCCATTCAACTCAATTTGTGTCAGTTTTGAGTGATGGCCACTCTACATGCAGCTACCGTTTAATTGTGGTTTGTGCAAAGAGGTGAGCCATGTCTGCCCACACCACCATCTTGACCAGAAGTTAGCCATTTCTAAGGTTCCAGTTCAGTCGTCTTAAGTATATTCGCATTGTTGCACTGCAGATCTCTAGAACTTTTTCATTTTGCAGCACTAAAGCTCTATACCCACTAAAGACTAATTTTGCCCCGCCCTTTCCGCCAGTGCTAGGCAACCTCCTTTTTACTTTCTATTTCCAAAATTTGATTTTTAGATATTTCAGATGAATATTTGCCCTTTTGTGACTGGCTTATTTCATAGCATAATCTCTTCAAGGTTCATCCATGTTGTAGCATGGAACAAGATTTCCTTCCTTTTAAAGGCTGCATAAAATTCCATTGCATGTACATACCACATCTTCTTCATCCATTCATCTGTCAGTGGACATTTGCGTCACTTCACCTTTGTAAATAAGGCTGTTGTGAATAATGTACTGCCATGAACATGGGTGTGCAAATATCTGAAATCCTCCTTTGAATAATTTTGGACCTATTCTCAGAAGTGGAATTGTTTCTGAGAATAAATAATATACAATAATAATAAATAATCATGTGATTGTTTTATTTTTAATGTGTTGAGGAGCCTCCATATGCTTTTCCATGATAGTAGCACTATTTTATGTTCCCACTAATACTGCACAGGGATTCCAACTTCTCCACATCTTCACCTACAGTTGGTATTTTCTAATTGTTGATAGTGACATCCTAATGAGTATGAGGTGGATTTGATTTAATTTCCTAGTCTTCTATGATTGTGATGTTGAGTATCTTTTCATGTGCTTATTGGTCATTTGTATATCTTCTGTAGAGAAATGTCTGTTCAAGTCTTGCCTACTTTTTAACCTTTTTTTGTTGTTGCTGTGTTGTAGAATTTCATTTTATATTCTGGATATTAACTCCTTATCAGATATATGTTTTGCAATTATTTTCTCCCATTCCATAGGTCGTTTTTTCACTCTGTTGATTGTATTCTTTGATGCAAAGAAGTTTTTAAGTTTAACATAGTCCTATTTGTACATTTTTAACTAATCCCTTGTTCTAACTGATCTAACCATTAAAAATAATAATAAATTATACTTCTGGCCAAGATGGAGGCATAGGTAGAGATGCTTTGCTTCCTCACATAACCAAAAGAAGGACAATAACCAATTTAAAAACAAAAACCAACCAAAACTGCCAGAAAATCAAACCATATGGAAGTCCAACAAACAAGGAGTTAAAGAAGACTCATTCATCCAGTCTGGTAGGAGAGGGGAAGACGGGAAGCCAGAGCAGAGAGGACGTGTGGCAAAGCAGTGTCTGGTGGACTGGGCAGCCCCACATTTGTGTGTGGATAAACTAGGAGGAACTGGGGAGTGAGACAGACCACACAAACCAGGGTTCCAGTGCAGGAAAGTAAACCCTCAAAGCCTATGGCTGTAAAAACCTGTGGGGGTTGCAGTGGTGGGGGAAACTCCCAGTCTCACAGGAGAGTCTGTTGGAGGGACCCACGAGGTCCTAGAATGTACACAAACCTACCCTCCCGGGAATCAGCACCAGAAAGGCCCAATTCACTTGTAGGTTGCAGGGGAAGTGACTGAAAGTGGGGTGAGGATGAGCAAGCAGCATTGTTCCCTCTCTGACCCCTTCCCCACATACGGTGCCACAATGCAGTAAAGTGGGTTGCCCCACCCTGGCAAATACCTAAGGCTCCACCCCTTACAATGTAACAGGTGCACCAAGACAAAGAAATATGGCCCAAGTGAAAGAACAGATCAAAACTCCAGAAAAAGAACTAAAAGACAAGGAGATAGCCAACCTATCAGATGCAGAGTTCAAAACACTGGTCATCGTGATGCTCACAAAAATGATTATGTATGGGCTCAAAATAAAGGAAGAAGTGAAGGCTATACAAAGTGAAATAAAGAAAAATATACAGGGAACCAACAGTGAAGCGAAGGAAACCTGGACATCATGTCAATGATTTAGAACAGAAAAAAGAAATAAACACTGACCTGGAACAGAATGAAAAAACAAGAATTCAAAAAAATGAGGAGGGGCTGAGGAACCTCTGGGACAACTTTAAACATTCTAACATCTGAATCATAGGGGAGCCAGAAGGAGAAGAGGAAGAGCAAGAAATTGAAAACATATTTGAAAAAATAATGAAGGAAAACTTCCCCAATGAGGCAAAGGAAATAGATATGCAAGTCCAGGAAGCTCAAAGAAGTTGGATCCAAGGAGGAACACACCAAGACACATCATAATTACATTACCCAAATTAAAGATAAGGAGAGAATCTTCAAAGCAGCAAGAGAAAAGGAGACAGTTACCTATAAAGGAGTTCCCATAAGACTATCAGCTGATTTCTCAAAAGAAACCTTAAAGACAAGAAGGGACTGAAAAGAAGTATTCAAAGTCATGAAAGCCAAGGACCTACATCCAAGATTACGCTATCCAGCAAAGTTATCATTTAGAATAGAAGGACAGATAAAATGTTTCCGAGACAAAGTAAAGTTAAAGGAGTTCATCATCACCAAGCCCTTATTAAATGAAATATTAAGGGGACTAATCTAAGGAAAAAAAGATGATCAAAAATATGAAAAGTAAAATGACAACAAACTCACAATTATCAACAACTGAACCTAAAAATAACAAAAACAAAAACAAACTAAGCAAACAGCTAGAACAGGGACAGAATCACAAAAATGGAGATCACATGGAGGGTTATCATCAGGGAGGGGAAGTGGGGAAATGGGGGAAAAGGTACAGGGAATAAGAAGCAAAACTGGTAGATACAAAATAGACAGGGGAAGGTTGAGAGTAGTGTAGGAAATGGAGAAGCCAAAGAAGTTATATGTACGACCCATGGACATGAACTAATGTGGGGGGAATGCTGGATGATGGAGGTATGCAATACAGAGAGGAATAAAGGAGAGAAAAAAATGAGACAACTGTAATAGCATAATCAATAAAATATACTACTACTACTACTAATAGTAATAATAATAAACTACCATCAATGGCATAAATAACGAAATGAGCTTACCACAGTAAAAAATGACCTGGTCCCAGAAGAAATTAAGATGCCTTTTAATTTATCATAGTAGATTAAGAAAAGATAATTATAGCCATATATTATATAAATAGTAAGGAAGTTTGAGAGGTGCATTATTTACCTGGACTTTAATATTTCCCATGAGGAAAACACATCTCCGCCTCCTGTTGTATGATATTATTATAGTCATTATATAACCTGTTCTTCACCCAGGTGAGCAGCTGTGAGTATGCTAAGGGCTGCCAGTGATACTGGTTTCACATCCCTTACTATAAGCTGCCTGTTTATGTGAAATGGAAAGAAAAGCTTGTAGAAATTCCCTTGGATCTGACAGTAGGGTTTCCCCCAGCAGAATTGTTTAATGAGCTCAGATAAGCTAAAAATAACAACCAATCAGAATTTAGGAGGGAAAGGGATTTCCTAAATAAATATGTTTCCTGGGAGCATGTTCTCTAAAGAATTTCTCAAGCTTGAAATCCAATAGAGGACTGACTCAGTAGAACTTCTTTCTACCACTATGAAAAAAAGTGATGCGTCTCTCCTTTTCGGTATCATCTTCCTGATTTTGATTGGAGTTCAAGGTAAGGGGTTCTGAGTTATATTAGGTTAGTAAAGTCAGAGTTTAAATTGCTGTAAAAGCCTCTTGATTTGCCCAGTAGAGGTGATTGCTTTGTGTGCATCAGAAAGTAATGAGTCCCTCATAAAAGCTTCTCAGAGATGTAGTTGATTATACAAAGTTCTTATCTTAGACTTTCCAAATTTAAAAAAGTCTCCTCAGTCTTAGTGCATGAATTCCTGTCATGTTGTAAGTGTCTGTGCTCAACCAATTAAAGATCTAATAACCAGAAAAAAATTTCCTTGTCTGTTTACTATCTATCTTTGTCACCTTGAGCAAATTAGTGAACTTTTCTAGATTTAAATTTTCTCAGCTGTAAAATAGATATTGTATAGTTATGCTTTTTCTACCTATCTCATGATGTATGGCATATAGTAAGCACTGAGTGTGCATGTGTGTGTGTATATATATTATATTTCATATATATATAATGAAAGAATTAAGAAATGAAGCCCTTGCTGGTGTGGCTCAGTTGGTTGAAGCATTGTCCCATACACCAAAAGATTGGGGGTTTTAATTCATGGTCAAGGCACATACCTAGGCTGTGGGTTTGATTCCCGGTCATGGCACCAGTCAGGGTGCTGGTTGGGGCATGTATAAGAGACAACCAATGTTTCTCTCTCACATCGATGTATCTCTCTCTCTCTCTCTCAAATCAATAAACATTTTTAAAAATTTAAAAAAAAAGAATTAAGAAACGAAGATAGCCCATCTGGGTAGCTCAGTTGGTTAGATCATTGTCCCAATAGGCCAAGGTTGCGGGATTGATCCCTGGTCAGGGGACATACAAGAATCAACCAATGAATGCATAAATAAGTGGAACAACAAATCGGTCTCTTTCTCTCTCTCTCTCTTTCTTTCTCCCTTCCTCTCTCTCTAAAATCAATTTTTAAAAAAGGAATGAAGATAGTGTATTTTAAAGAATTTCCAAAAGTTTAAAGCACCATTGAAAAGCAAGGCAGTGGGGAGGATGCGGATGGTGGTGATAACTGATTATTATATGTAAAGCTTTCTGTCCAAACCAACACCAGCTACATTTTACGAAGATCATATAGCAAATGGCCTTGGGAATTGCTTAGGAAACTGTGACCCACATGGCACACATGAGTTAGGTGTCTGTGTATCTGACCTGCAATATGCATTTCTTAAATATTGTGAACATCTCTTTTCCTAAGGTTGTATAATATGGTAGTTAAGAGCAATGCCTTTGGACTCAAAGTCTGTATCTGCCCCCTAAAAGTGAATGACTTTGTTCTCTACTTCTCTGAAATTTAGCTTGTCTATAAAATGGAGGTAATATCTATTCCAAAAGTTTGTGGTGATGTTTATTACACACTCAGTAAATGTCAGTAATAACACGACTAAGTCAAATATATCATTTTTATGGATCACCTAAGTTGAAACATTGCCCTAAGCCAGTGTGAGCTACCCATTCTCTTTCCCTTAGGATCTCCAATGATGAAGAGTGGACGCTGTTCCTGCATCGACGCCAACCAAGAGATGGTCCACCTAAAATCCCTAAGGGACCTTAAACGGTTTCCCCCAAGCCCTTCTTGTGATAACACTGAAATCATGTAAGTAAAATCTCATCCAACATGCATGCATCATATTGGCAGAAACATGAAATTTATCGTGATTATTACCCTCAGAATGCTTGCCCATACAGACACTTAAAACTCAGATTGTGGCTTCTCTATAAATCTGGCCTACTTCTTTCTTTTCTTTAAAAATAAAAAGTAATTTTTGGTAGAGATTAGGAACAAAAGATTACATACTACAAAAATAATACTTGTTCATTGTAGAAAATGTTAAATGTAGATAACCCAAAAGAAGAAAATTAATATTTATAATCCTTTTATCCAGTGATAACTGCTGTTAACCCCTTGATATGTAGTTTTCCAGATCTCCCTCATTTGCTTTGTGTGTGCATATATAAACAGAAAATATATGCACATATATTTATAAATACAATATATATACACCAATAAAGTCATACACTATATACTGTTTTGTAGTCTGCTTTTTTATTATCACTATATCATGAATATTTCATGTCAGTAAACCTCCTGTAATAATATCATCTTTTTCTGATAATGTCATTTTTTAATGGCCAAATTATATTCCAGCATATGGATGTACCATAATCTGTATGATCAATGCCCAAATGTAAGTTCCAATTTTTTGTTATTGAAATTAAACTCATTATGGCAATATTATGTCTTAAATTCTCTCCTATTAATAATACCTTTCAGAGATTAGAATTTCTAGGTGAAAGTATGTGCATCCTTTAAGTCTTTGAAAGCCTAAATCAAGGATGACATGTAGAATGGTTACTCTTAGTCTCGGATGGTACTGAAAGATCAAAGGAAAAAAATCTTTAAATTATTCCTGGAGAGTCTGTGGTGTAATTTAAAAAGTTCAACCAGTCTGTTAATCTTGTTTTAGGATAACATTTTGTTATGTTTTAAGTAGTTTCATTAGAAAATTTGGCAAAATTCATGCCATTTTTATTGTTTTTGCAAAAAAAGTAGGTATATTGATAACTTTCTTATTTTGCTTCTTCAGTTAAGCATAAATAGCTATTTCCAGAACAAAAGAACCAATGTCATCTTTAGATATAAGTTTCTCCCATTGCATATACCTTTTGGATTTTTTAAATGTATGGTTATGTGCTATCCTAGAAATTTATCTATGTCCCCTCACTCATTTAGAAAATGAAAAGGCAAGTGAAGAGATTATTTGAAGAATACATATGCATAGCTCATGGACAGAGACAACAGTGTGGTGAAGTCCAGGGAAGGTGGGGGGCAGGGGCTGAGTGGAGGCGGGCAAAGGTTGGGGGAAATGGGGGACATCTGTAATAGTGTCAACAATTTAAAAAAAAGAAAAGGCAGGAAAATGACTGGAATTCTTAGATCCTTATAGTAAAGATGTAAGTATACTCTAATTGGGGAAGCACTTAAATTATTAAAAGTTTTTAAAAATATCTTATTGCTATTTCTTTGGCAGTGCTACAATGAAGAATGGGGAGCAAACATGTCTAAACCCAGGTTCAAAATATGTGAAATTTTTGATTAAAGAATGGGAGAAAAAGGTTGGTGGAAAAAAGAAACAAAATGTTCTTTCTCTTAAAAATTAACTGGAAAGCAAAGAATCTATGTAGTTCTTTTAAAGGTACATTTTTTAAATTTGTATTTTTGTGCTTCTGTTTTGTTCCTAGAATGATGTCCTCACTTGAGGTATAGTTATATTCCTGCAGAGAGTATCACTTGTCTATCATACCACTAGAATGTAGGTTTCACAAGGGGAGGGAGCTTTTCTTTCTTATTCAACACAATAAATACGTATTTAACTGAAAAGTAGACTACTGAAGACAGAAAGATAATAAGATATGCTACTTTCCTGCTGTGCAAATACTCTAACGATGAATTAAAGTACAACGTGGCCCTGGCCCGGAATCTCAGTTGGCTGAAGCATCATCCCAGTATGCCAAGGTTGTGGGTGTGACCCCTAGACAGGGCACAAACAAGAATCAACCAATGAATGCATAACTAGGTGGAACAACAAATCTCTCTCTCTCAATTAAAAATATATATATTAAAATAAAGAATTAAAGTACAATGTGAAATATAAAAAAATGTGTGCAAGAATTTTGAAGATTATAGAAGGAGTAGTTAATTTTGCTGGAGAAAGGGGCAGGGAAAAACTATGAAAGAAGAGTTTTTATATCAGGTGACATGTTTGGGGAGCCTCATGTAATGTATATGGAGTTTGTAGGGAAGGAATGAAGGGGTTGAGTTAATAGGTAGGCCAGGACAAAGGAGGAAGAATACTGTATGACATCCTGAGGTGTTATGTTTGAAAAGGGCCGCAGAATATGTAGTTGGGCGTATGGCTTCTGGAGTCTGACAGACTAGAGGTTCTGCAAAATACTAGCTCTGCAACTTTAGTCAAGTCACCCTCTTCAAGCCTCAGTCTCCCCATAAGAGAAAAGTGGATGATAATAACACCAACCTCAGAAGATTGTACTTGGGACAGTTAGGTTGTAAGCAAGGTTGGAGTAATAAACTAGGAGAATAGACAAAGGAAGACCAATTAGAGGATTTCACCCCTCCTTCAAGGTGGGTGAACAAGAGATCATCAAAAGGAGTCCCTTTGAGAGAGAAGCAGCTTTAAACCAGTTTTGAGGATAAAGAGGGACCATAGTCTGGAGAGTTCAAATATAATATAAGAAAGGAGAAATGATAAGATAAAGAAACATTGCCTTTTTTTTTCCCTCTCCTTGCAGGTCAGCCAAAAGAAAAAGCAAAAGGGAAAAACATCAAAAACAGGAAATTTCAAAAAAGCTAAAAGATCTCAACGTCCTCAAAAGAAGACTACATAAGCAACCACTTTACCAACAAGTATTTTGTGTTAAAAATGTTCTTTTTAATTTTACTGAAATAATTTCAATAGGGGATGATCCCTTAATCGGTAAGCTTGTTTATCTGACTAGAAATTGTAAAGCATTATTATAAAATTGTAATTAAAGCTAGAAAGTGGCTTTTAAAATCCAAATGTTAAGAATTGTTAGAGGCTATTGTTTGTCTTTACTCTTCCACCTACAGCCAGCTGAATTTCATCACGCTTATGGGCGTGAGCTTAGTAACACCCACAGGTGGACAAGGCCACATCCAACACACAGCAACTACATGGGAGAGCAGCCCCGTGCTTCCAAGATCACAGCCTGTGGTCTCCAGAGAGTATTCGGAGCCATGCCAGCAAGCCCCAGCTTGTCAGCATGCTGATAAGCCAAGCAGTTGGGAATTGAGCTGGATCTCGCCAAGCTGCCATGGCCATCAGCATCTGTATTTGAATCAGTGTACAGGACTCACATGCAATGCATCCGAGAGATAAATGCTGTTTATTTCTGGGGACAACGGCTGGAGAACACTAGCATTTAGCTTTCAGAATCTTCTCTCTTGCTCTTGAGGCCATGGGACTCCATCTTGCCTGCCCAGGCTGACCATTTCATTTCCGTTGTTTCCCTTTGCCTCAGTCAAGCCAGTTCCTCACTGTTCCTCAGTTGTTCTACCACAATTCAGTGCCTGCCTCCTCTACTATGCAGGTCATGATCTTGCTGACCTGGGCCTACTCTTTTCTCATTCTTCCCCAACACCCCACAGGCATGCCGCCTTCTCCCCACTCATCTTCACTTGGCCCAAGCTTCAAGATTCAGTTCAATCCTGACTCTTAAATAAAACCTCCCGGACACTTGGATTATCCTAAACTCTTATTTCACTTGTGCTCCACACCACTCAAGAGAGCAGTTGGTTATTTCTAATTATTTTTTGTGTTAATCTATCTCTCCAACCAGATTGTTAGCTCCTCAAGGATAGGGGCCACACTTTATTTCCCTGAAACCGTCACTGTGCCTCATATACAGTGGAACCAGGTTTTGAATAATTTCTTAGTTGCAGTTATTACAGGTAGAAGGGCAAGCAGACCATCTCCTCAGAGAAGGAGCTGGCTATCTATTGACTACTCAATTTTAAGTAATCCCTGGTAACTTCTTTTAGTCGTTTCCTTCAGGTCACTGTCCCTGCAGCCACCTGGGATGACGCAACATCCTTTTCTTATGACAGGATGTTAACTTGGCCTCTTTAGCAGATAAGAAGGAAATGTTTAAATATTCGTGGATATTCTGAACTGTTTTCATAAAATATACAGGGAAGCTAGAACGATAGAATCTTACAACGGGACTCTTCAAAGGGCTTTAGAAATCAACCAGTGTCCGACTTTTCCCCACTCCCTACAAAAATTCCTTCCGTACCATTCCTGACAAGCCTCTGTTTTCTATGCTCTGACAAGAAAGCCATCAATATCCTTTTGAAAACTCATTTTAGGTAAATATGGATGTCATGAAATGTCTTTAAATTTTTTTCAGAGTTTGTAAAGTATAGTGATTATCGATCACCTCACAAGGTCTCATGAAGAAAGGGGGCATTAAGATACTAAGAGCTAGAGGAAGCATCAAATCCTGTTAGTGGAGACATGGCCCGTACTCACTTAACCTCTATAGGGCTCAGAAACTCTCTTAAAAAGGAGTTTCAGTGAATTGTGTAGGACAGAGTTTCTTTGGCCAGAATTAAACATATACCTACCTTCCCAAGTTTTATTACTCTTTATACTGCAGATGATTTTCAGTGCTGGCCAGTGGTGATCCTGCCCAATGTCTTAGCTAATCCTGAAATTCTAGCACCTTTCATGTAACTTCCCTGAAAAATCTAAATATCCCCTAATTTGAGAGTCTGTGACCCAGTTACCATTCATCTCACAGGTAAAGCGGACAACATATAATAACCAGAAACCACATGTTATGACATATATGTACATGATAATCATTCATCATCTATATATACATGTATACTCTCTAAGCAAATAGTTAAGTTCAAAGCAGTAGTACCATATATACCTTGTACTCTGAAATAATTTCTTTGTTAAGACAGTGGTGTCAATAAATGAATCATTAAGCAGAAAACAAATCTTTATTTTTTTATTGCCTTAAACATACACCTCAACTATGGCATGCTTAACAGTAATTCTCACATATCTTTATTCAGTTGTTTTTATCTCAGATGAGGTGTAATTAAGATAAGGACATGGAAGCCCTTTAAAGGGTTCTTTGGGGACAGAATAAGAAGTCTATGGAAAACGTGACAACAACGCTTTATAACAACATAGACTTATAAGAGTTTATGTGGAATGAAATTTATTTTCTAATCCAGAAGGATAATTCTATTCCAATGAGATATATACCCAGGAAACAAAAAACAGTCCTCTTTTTCATATTCTAAAAGTATGTATGTTCAAATATTATAAAACCTTAAGTAGTTATGGTGGAAATGTAAGCATAAAAGTGCAGGAAATTCGGGCCAGACGTATGCAGTGTGGCCTCTCTAAGAAGGCTGCAAGTGGACCAAGAATATAAACCTGGCACGTCTGAAGCCAGGTGCTGGGCAGGTGGCAGCTGCTAATTGTGGACATGACTGTGCACAAGGGCCTTAACCTAAAACACAGCCGAATGCTGTGGAAAGAGCTAAGATTCTGGATTTTGACATATCTAGGTTAAGAACAAAAGCCCCCTGCTTATTATTAGCTGTGTGACCTTGGTTCACATATGCTGTTTAACCTCCCTGTGCATCAGTTTCCTCATTCCGGGTTGTTGTAAGAAGCAGGCCCGGCATCGACCTTGGTGCACGGAAAGTACTGAGTGTCAGTTCCACCCTGGACTATTTACCTCTGCTGCACCTTCCTCGCAATGAAGGGTGTTCCCCATTGAATACATGGAAGAATGTTTCTAGGACTGAAAAAAAATAGTATGTTGGAAGAATGAGATTAAAAGCCTGACTGACCAGTCCTCCATAGCCATATTTTTATACCCAAAGTCCAGGCCATCGTTTTCTCTTTCGGAGGCTATATAATAGCCTCCTATTCTCCCTGCTGCCCCCTTTCTCCAAATTCAATCTTCCTTCCTTACCATTCAGGACAGTCGGAATGATCCTTTCAAAGAAGAATGCACAGAATACCACCACCTCGCTTGAAGCCCAGCAAGGTAGCCCTGACTGATGTGGTTCAGTTTGTTGGGCAGCGTCTTGCAAAACAAAAGGTGGCCAGTGCAATTCCTGGTCAAGGTACCTGTCTTGGTTGTGGGTTTAGTCCCTAGTCAGGGGACAACTGATCCATATTTCTCACATCGATGTTTCTCACCCTTCCTTTCCCCCTCCCTTCCTCTCTCTTTAAAATAAATAAATAAATAAATAAATAAATAAAATCTTTTTTTTTAAGTAATTTAGAATTAAATCAACTGTACCATGGCCTACCAAGCCATATATGACTTAAGCCGTGCCTGCTTCTCCCCCTCATTTATTGAGCCCCAGCCTCACCTTCTTTCCCTCCCTCAGGCACACTGACTTCATTTCCTTCTCAGGGCCTTTGCATATGCTGTTCCCTGTTATGCTCGGTTGTGCTATATTAACTTGGTTAAGCTGGGATCTCTTTCCCAGAATCCCCCTTCCTCTGCAATTCCAGGTTAGATTTAGCCAAAGAGACACTTGTGTGAAATTTTAAAAAGAGAAGTGAAGGAGTGGCCATTACTCTTGATTAGACATAATGACAGGCACCTTGGTATCCACGGATCCCAGCTTACCCTTGCTCTCCTCTGTGTTCACCTTGTCTTCATGACTGTTGGCCTCCTGACCAACAATGGTCCCAGGCCCTCCACTAGGTCTTGGGAATGTATCCACAGAGACTGTAGTTACAGAGAAGCGATGGCTTCCCACGGGCCCCTAGCGGTCCCGATTTGGCAGCTGGGCATGCTGGGCCTCTCGTGTTTCTGTCATGAGCTCTTATTTATCCAGGTGCACCAGTGTCTCTGATGGCTTCATCAGTGAATCTTTCCCCAGCCTCTTGGCTATCCTCCCAGACTTCCCCTTCGTGAGATCACCCGACATCTGTTGTAAGATCCGATTCCTGTAGTAAATCCTTTATTGCCATAATATTCAGAGTGGCTCTGCTTCCCTAACTGATACACCTGTACCTGAAATATTCTTCTTTGCACGGCTGTTCCCACCTCATCATTTGAGTTTCAGCTTAAACGTCACTTCACAGTCTCCTTCCTCACCAACCTTAGTGAAATAGCCATCCTCTCCCAGACCCTCTTTAGGGCACCGCTTTCCAAAGTGGGGTATATGTGCCCTATGGGTGGATAAAGTTAGAATATTTATAACGTTTAATATATTAAAACATACATTTGAACATAATTATGTAACATATAACATTTTAACACATAAAAAAGGAACTGAAGATTTACTATAAATCTGAACCCAGCAATTGATACTGGCATCTTCAGTCAATGTATTTGCCTGGTAGTGATCTGTCACATGCCAATTTCCTGCAGAAAAGCAAAAATTCCACAACTGGGAGGGACTGACAAGTGCCCGCATTCAGTCACTCACTTTCTGCACATTGCGACAACGAGTTGCTACTAAGGTGGGCACGGTCCTCTCTGGCTAATTCTAAACTAGAACTGGGATTATGACAATTGCAAGACAGATTGCTAACTAAACCAAATTTCATGAAATAGGCAAGTGACTTTAAAATATTCCTCCTAAGAAAGCCATATGGAAGGTAATACTAATAACATAAGTGTTAACTAATAAAGAATAAACTTAAGTACAGAGGATGCCTGTTCTAATTTTACCTAGAAGTATCCTATGGCTATAGTCTGTTTCATTCTCTTTTATCACAATCAGATAAATCAATCAAACTTCATCACAATCTGAAATTATCTGTTACAATATTTACATCATTACTTTCTGTCCCCTATCACATCATAAACGTTAAGTTTCTTGACTGCAGAAAATGTTGTCCTCCTCCCCACTGCACCCATAGTGCCTAGAGCAGTACCTGGCACTTAGGAGGCACTTAATATATATATATTTTAGTTGATCCATATATGCTTCACCCCAAATTTCTCCCAGGTCCTTTCCAAATCAATCTCAACTACTCTTACCATGGCCATCCAGACTTACCGCCTTCACTCTGCCCTCAGCTTTGCTCATGCTCCTTTATTCATCTGCTCCCCGCAGCCACCCCCACCCCACCCCCACCCCACCATCAATCTGACTCTCACCTACACACATTCAAGTATTGCTTTTCCGTGACTATGACTCTGTCCCAGAATGCTCCTGGTCACACTGAAGTCTTCCTCCTGTGACCTCCCTGTCATAAAGTGACTTTAATTATTAAGAATTGTTCTCCGATATAAAATTTAAATTATTTTGCTATACCAGAAAGCAGTTTGTATGTAAACAAAGTTTCTATATTAGAGAAATTAGTAAAGAAATCAGTAAAAATATTTCATCTGTAAACTGTACTTTGGAATTTAAATGCCAGTGTTATCTCAGTTAATTAAGAGGGAGGTATCTCTTTATTCCTCCTGGGAAAATGCAAATTTGCTGTCTTGTTAAAAAGGAATATAAAGAGACAGATTGCAAACACATGTATTTTAAGTACTAACACTTTCCTTTTCAGTGTGTCTAGAGACAAGGAAATTAGGTGAGAAAGATAAACAGGCAACCTTCCAGTACTGGTAAGCAGTTAATTATCTCCTAGTTTAAGAGAACACCTGAGGCATTTTGACACCAAGTTAGTTGGAAATTTAAAGGAGCGTTTTTGACCCTACATTTTAAGGAAGTACATAAATCACAAAGGAGCAATCAAACTGCAGTCTATGAATAAGATTATGAACTGGGGTACATTGATTAAAGATTAGAGGAAAAAGTGTCCTATTATACATAACTATTTGCTTTCTTTAAAAGTCTGCTATACGAATGAATAAATCCCATTCTATATAGTACTTTGTTATACTGTTTTAAGTTGACTGTTTTAATAAAGAGGTTTTTTTTAAAAAAAAAGGGAACTGCACTTTCCCTCTCAGGAGTATGCCCAAACCTTTCCTGTTCCCCCTCTTCTTCCCTACCCCTAGGCAAGGAAAGACAGAAAGAAAAGAAAGAAAGAAAAGGAAAGGAAGGAAGGAAGGGAGTGAGTAAGGGAAAAGAAAAGAAAAGCAAAGCAAAATGAAATGAAAGAAAAGAAAGGAAAAGAAAAAAGAAAAGAAAAAAAAGAAAGGCAAAAGTTGTAGTATCCCCTTTTCCAGGGAACCAGACCTTGGCCTCTGCCTCTCCGTGCAGGCACTCTCCCTCTCTGGAAGCATGCCAGGCCTTTCCCTTCCCTTCTTGCTCCCCTTGGGCACAGTACCTTTGCCTTTCTCACACCTAAGCTCAAAGGGTTCTTCTGCCTCTGTAACTTGTTTCCTGAGTCTACGCAGCCCAGCTGGCTTACTTCTACTATCTTTGTAAATTTCTAGATAAACTTCCTCTTAAAATTAAAATTTAAAAAAAGAGAAAGACTATGATCTCTAAGGTTTCTCCCAAAACATTATTCCCCTTCATGGTCTGTCCAGTATATCATAGTTTTTGCTTAATAGATACCCGATGGCTTCATTTGGCCACCTTTTATAATGATGCTCCCTGTACTCCTTTAAATATGTTTATATTTTAAAATAACTAGCTTAGGACGGCCAGAATGTAAGAAGGCCACTTCTCTGGGCTTAAGTTATTTTGATAACAATGAGATGGAAATCAGAAGACTCCAAAGGGTCTTTATTCTCTTTCATATGCAATGCTAAACAATGTCCAGGTAGTTCCCACATTGCTCCATTCCTCTGCTTGAAGGTAGGATTCTCTAATGGTCTAATTACCCCTTTGGGTCTCACAGGGTGGGGGCAGAAACAGAAGGGAGGCTGCTCCTTTTGTAACTAAGTCCATGAGGATAGTATAACCAAGGGAGGGGAGAGAGGTATTTGCACCACTTTTAATCATTTCTTGAAGTAAAAAAGATCTTTGAAGTGGTGGATCCTTGAGATATCTCACCACAATTTTCATGTCATTTGGATTACAGAGGAATCAGTTTCTTCCTAACAATTTCTAGAAATAAAAAAAGCAAACAAGCATGATTTATAAGCAAACAAAGAAATAGGGCATTTATACACATTACATGTTCTCTCCCCTTTTTGCAACTTGTCTTCTGAAAACAGAACAAATCCTTACAGACCTGTCTTAGAGATAACATTTAAAAATACTGGCCATAAACTATTATACTTTCCATGAGATAGAAACATTTAATAATGGTATTAGAAGATCTTGGGTCCCAGGACGGGAGTTTTTCTAATAGGTTCCTATAACAGTGAAAATCAGGAACACCCAAACTCAATCATATTAATAGTCTTTCCATAGTCTAAAATTCTGTAGTAAGAGCAGAACAAAGCAGTGAATGGCATCAGGTTCATCTAGCACACCCAAGAAATCTGGTAAAAGGATAAGGATAAGCCTTTGTTTCTGTTACCCACTGATGAAATTAAATAATGACATGCTGCACAGTGGCTTATTCACAAAATTATTAAAACGCTTTCAAAGCCGACTAAAATGTTATCTTGCTTTGAGGTTTTAAGTGCAAAGACATAGAAAATAAAACCATTAAATTGTTCTTAAGAAAAGTTTTGACTTTAAGAATTTAGCTATGATTGTTTAAGAGAAAAAAAAAATCAAAGAAAGATGATAGAACTAGTCCCTGTTGAGCTTGGGTTGATACATTTGTCCAAAGGCAGACCCAATAGTTTTCACAGTCCACAAAGAGGAAAGATAGACGGAATTGTGGGCAAAACTCACATGAATCTGGAAAGAGAGGGGGTCAGGGGAAGAAGGAACAATAAAAAATTAAACTAGTCTTCAAAGTAATGAAAATTTCTTCTAGTACCAGTTTTCTGTCAAGTTTGTACGCAGTCATTTTGTAAAATTGTGTGATTTTCTTGTTAAAAAGAAAGGCATGAGCTCCCTCTAGTGGGCACACTAACAGTTTTTAAAAACATTTTTATTAGAAAAGTACTGATTCACGCCTGGCTTTTCTGAACATAGTTCTAGTGAGAGAGACAATATCTAGAACTCACATATTAGTTACTCACTGATTTTGAGGCAAATTTTTTACTGTGGATATCTAAGATATTTTAATTTTTTACTTTAATAAGTCACACAATTGAAGGATTAGAAGAAACTAGAGACATTCATTCATTCATTCAGTCAGTATTAACTGATTACCTACCGTCTGCCATGCATTGCTCCAAATGCAAAGGATAGAGCAGTGAGCAAAACAAAATCCTCACTAAATGCATAATCTAGTGCAGAAAGACAAGACAATAAACAATTAAGCCCTCTAGTCCAGGCTCCTTCAATAAAGACATTTTTAACCCACTTGAATTCAGATATTATGATTCCTTCTACAATTGTAATACGGTCTCTTCTGCAAAGGTATAAAGGATATTTTCTTTTCTAGAATAATTTACTTCAGGTTAAAAATAATTTAGGATCAAAAAAGATGGAAATTTCCTTTTCCAATTCCAGACTAAATATAGAAATGAACATGGCACTGATCTGGCTAGTATACATTAAACATACATACATCACATTACACATAATATAGCCATTATTAATATTTTTAAATGCATAGTCAGTTAGTCACTCAATACACAGAGTTGTCACTCAGGATCTGTAGGGGACGGGTTCCAGGATCTCCTGCAGATTCCAAAATCCACAGGTGCTCAAATCCCTTATTTAAATGGCATAGTATTTGCATACAACCTGCACACATCCTCCTGTATACTTTATATCATCTCTGTAGTACTTATAATACCTAATAAAATGTAAATGCTATGTAAATTATTGTTATGCTATATATTTTTGGTATATTTTATTGATTATGCTATTACAGTTGTCCCACTTTTTTCTCCCCTTTATCCCCTTGTTGTTATGCTGTATTGCTTAAGGAATAATAAGGGAAAAGTCTGTACGTATCAGTAAAAATCATATGTAATTAGCTATATAGTACACGTCAGCAACAATGCAACTTTTCCCCCCCAAATATTTCTCATTTTCAGTTGATTGAATCCAAGGATAAGGAACTCACAGACATGGAGAGTTGACTGTATTCAGTTAGCCACTCTAAGCCTTAATTTTTTTTTATTCTCATCCAAGGACATTTTTTTTCATTGCTTTTAAAGAAAGAGGAAGGGGGAGAGAGAGAGAAACATCGTTGGGAGAAAGCAGCTTTAATTGGTTGCCTCCTGTACACACCCAGACTGGAGATGGAATGCATGTCAGGGTACGGGGCTGCAGGCACTCGTACCTGAACGAAGTATTGAACCCACAACCTAGGTATGTGCCCTGACTGGGAATAGAACTGCAACCTTTTAGTTATGGTATGACACTGTAACCAACCAAGCCTCACCAGCCAGGATGGCTTTATCTATCAAAAACAAAAAAATACTGCCATCAGGGTGCTTTAGGGTAAAATGAGCCGACCTAAATACCCTCCTAGGATTAGTATATGAAGAGTTCCATCACCTGCCGCATAACCTCACCCAACTCATTTTCCTCATCTCTTTTTCTGATGCACACTCCCTTTCCAAACTTTAGTCACACCAAACTTCTGGCCGTCCCTTAAATCCACTAGACTTTTTTCAAGCTTTTGTACTTTCATATAGGTTATTTTCTCTATTTAGAAAGCCTTCCTTTCTTTCCTACAGGACAACTCCTCATCTGTCAGAATTTCAATCAAATGCTACCAAAAACTGTGAAACATTCTGATTCTTCAAGGCTGGTTTGTCCTCTTTATTGCTTCCACTAATCTATTGTAAAAACATTTTTTAATTCACTTTAAATGTGTTTATCTATTTGTCTTCCTTATTGATCCTTGAGTTTCTTGAGGGCAAATGACCGTGCCTTATTTATTTTTGTATTTCTAGCACCTACCCTAGTGCCTGCCATATAGATTGTGAATAAAAGCTTGTGACATAGCCTGAGTGCTTTATTTACAAGTCACATTTTGGTGACTCAAGATGAATATTTATAGTACATAAGCTTATAATTTTGACAGGAATTATACTGAAGAGTGTTAACATTTTTTGCTCTGAGGATGCTTTTTCCCTCACTAAGCCAAATATTTTTTTTAATTAAGTATATGAATGGGTTGTTTTAAAAAAAGATTTATTGCTTACATTTCTTAATAACTACAGGATTAGTTGACTCAATGATAAATAAAAAGAAGTCATTTTCCAAATGCAGCTGAAAACATAATCACGTTTTTGCAAAATGTCCTTGCTTTTGTGTGTGCTCAGATGTAATTAGAGTTGTCTTGTTTTTGGCTCTGTCACAGATGACCTTGACTGCAGTTGCTGTTCTGTGAAATCGTTTATTGAAAGCAGGAAAACATCACTGCCCATCAACTAATGCCAAATTACTTACCAGCTGATAGCTGTGAGGTTACTTTTTTCTCTTTTTTAGATACAATCAAGGCTGCCTGGATTGAAATCTCAGCTTCCTCACCAGCTATATATTTAGGCAGTCAACTTGTCTGTGACTGTTTCCTCATCTGTAAAGTGCATGTAATTATAGTACCTATTTTAGAGGGCTGTTCTGAGGATTAAATGAGTTTGCACACCTGAAGTGTTTGGAACGGTGCCTGGCATAGGGTGAGTGATCAACTGTATTTTTGTGTTCACAACACCCTACCTCATACATTTACTCACCACATATTTATTTTTGCACTGTAAGATTGTAAAAACATATTCTCTTCAGATTACCAGGATCTGAATTTTAAAACTCTGGCTGAAGAGTACTTAGAAAGGTTATAACAGTAGTTGATATTTAAGCACAAATTAATTTGCTTTTTTGAATTTTTTTTTAAAGACTTTACTTACTTATTCTGAGAGGGGAAGGGAGAAAGAAAAGCAAAGAAACATCAATGTATGGTTGCCTCTTGCATGCCCCCTACGGGGGACCTGGTCCGCAACCCAGCTTTAGCAGCCTGACTGGGAATCCCAACCATCAACCCCCTTTGGGTCGCAGGCAGGCACTCAATCCACTGAGCCACAACAGCCAGAGCTAATTTGCATTTTAAATCAACCATTGTACCACTTTTTATCTAGTCCACATCTGGGACACCTTGAGTTGAAACAACACAACACAAAACAAAAAGTATTTAAAATTATACCAAAACCCCCCACAAAACCCTAATTTACGCCTCTCGTTGCGCTTCCCGCCGCCCCCCAACTACTGCATAAAAGTAGGGTAATACTATCCACTCCTCAAGGATATTTTTAGCTTTTAACTTTAGGCTGTTGGTTTAAAAAGTCAAAAAAACCAAACGAGTAATTCTCATCTGTTCCACAGGTTTGTCTGGATGACGAAATAAACTAATTCGCGTGAAAAAACTCCTTCCGTTTCAGATTATCTCAGGAACGATACATAGTAACACCTGTTGGCCGATGAGTAAAAATGTCAATAAAACCAACACAGAGCATTTCGGCCGGGGAAAGTTTGATACTCTGAGGCTCCCGTAGTCTAGGTGGTTGTAGGAGCCAAGATGGCGCCGCCCGCTGAGTGTCCCATGTGCTGTTTCCGGTCGTACTCGGAAGCACGATTCTCGGCCGCAGCTGGGAAGATTAGTAGTTTTCAGCGGTGGAAGTTTTCTTAAAACTGCTCGTCGCGGAGCCAGTCATCAGCCAGTATGTCCAACAGAAATAACAACAAGCTGCCCAGCAACCTTCCGCAGTTACAGAATCTGATCAAGAGGGACCCGCCGGCCTACGTGGAGGAGGTGGGATTGCGGCGCGGCGACGCTCCAGGCCGAAACGCGACTGGTTGAGACACTCTTGGGTTTGCGGAGGCGTGGAGTGGAGTTGGGATCTTGGCTGGCCTCGTGCTCTACTTTCGGGAAGAGGGAAAGGGTGGGGGAAGGGACATACTTTAGAGTTCGTTCCCCACCTCTTGGAACTTTGCTGCCCTTTTTGGTTTTTCCTACCTGCTCTTTAGACCCTGCAGCCACGGACCCTTGAAGATCTCATTTTGCTCTAAGGTGTATGCCCCGACCTCACAGAGGTGGAGAAACAAATAACCCGCCCCCCAATCTCCAACTTTTATGTAGGTTTCTTTTCTCTTTTCAGAAACTCCTAACTTGAATTAATTGGTAACACTTAATGAATCGTCTCTTAGGAGGTTTTCGACCAACGTGTTTCCGAGAGCCTGCGCTTTGCGGTGGGCTGTGTTGAGGAGGAGGTGACATTCTCAAGTATAAGGGACAGACTCAGAGCTTAGTTTATCTCGCTAAGCGAGGATTGAATCACATTGGAAGCTTGCATAAACTGGATGTCAGAATTTGCTTCGGGGAAAGATGAGGTTGAAAATTAGGTTAGGTCCAGCTTGTGAGGGACTTTGTATACTGACCTCATACAGATTGTGAACATTAAGGGTGTTTGAGCCGAGAAGTGACAGAACGAAAGTGGTGACTTTGATATACTAATTGGGCAGGTGTGTTTTTCAGACACCCATTTGTCTGACAGGCATTAAGGAGGTATTTGCTAGGCATTTGCTGCAGTGGTTTTGTGCCTCTTCCTCACTAGATTGTGATTTGTTCAATGGCTAACAAAATTACTCATCTTTTGATTGCCCTTCTCATTTCCCTCCTCCCCCAACTTTTCACTTAGAAATATTTAATTGAACACTTTGTAACAAATAGCAATTTCATTGGTTTAAGTCACCATTATATAGAGAACCTTTCCAAGGAAAATAGAGAGTAAGGAACGAATACAAGAAACTAAGTAATATAGGCAAGACTGGAAGATACGTAAAGCGCTATGCACAACCATTGACAAAGTAGTAGTCGAGAGTCTGTTTAGTGCTGTATTTAAGAGCATTGATTTTAAAACTAACTCTAAATCCTGGCCCTGCTGTTGACCACTTGTGTTAGTAGGGAACATTAATCCCTGCACCTATTTTAATATGTAAGAAAGAGATAAGTCTTACCTCAGAGAATTGCTCTTTTATTCACTTAAGTACATATACAAATCCACACATATTTTATATACTGTGTCAGTATAATTTTAGGCATGGGGGATACAGTGATAAATAAGACAGATCTGAGAGCCTTCTTCTCTTGGACTTACATTCTAGTGATGGTAGACATACAGCGGTAAGGACTATGAAGAAAGAAAAACTGGATGTGAATATGCTTTGATTATCTCTAAGCACATAGTGGTGGCTGGGTGGCCTGGGATTGGGATAGAAGTGGAATAAAGATCTTGCCAGAAGCACACTGAGTTCTGGGGTATTCTCACTCCTGTCAATGGTAGTAGGGAGTTAAGAGAGTTGGGGTCTTATCTGAACTCTGTAGGGGCTGCATGCAGATCTCTATCTTAAGCTCTTTTCTTGGAGAAAGCTGAAGGCCTACCATTTTTGTTTGGGCGATCAAGAGTTTTGTTTCAAAATATCTGGTAAACATGCAAACAGAGGTATCAGACAAGTAATTGGATATATGAACTTGGAGTTCACTAACTATGTAGGGCTTATAATATTAAGAAATATTCATTCTCCTCGTGTCAGTCTGTCTCTTGCTCTCTCTCACTCTCTCATACGCACACTCCTTAAAGCTGTGGTCTAGGGATGAAGAGTAGGTACATGTCTGATGTACATTAGATTGTTGAGTTATTGTTAGGATTAAACATAATCAAATGAGATAATGTACACAGTGAGCTTGGCACATAGCAAGTGCTGAATAAAAGGAAGCTATTGTCGTTATTTCTGTGTGTCTATTACTTTTGACTGTTAACTCCAAACAGTTACAAGGTGTTATCCTATAACTCCCAGGTAAAATCTTGATCAGTATTTAAAAGAAGGGAATTTTGACTGGAGCACTTCATGTACTTGAGAAATAATTTACATTTTCTGACACTGTATTTTTCAGAGCACAGATATGAGTGCTCTGTATACAGAGACAATGTAGTAGGGGTCATTTGGATAGTAAATGTCAGAATAGGGCCAGAATCTGAGTTTTTGACTTTTGGCTTCCCTGTTTGTTACACTACATCACGTACATCTCTCACAATAAAGGAAAGGATCTTTAGACTATCTGTGATGTGCATAAAGTTTTCAGAACCTCAGCATGGATAGAACTGGAGAGGTCATGCTAAGTGAAATTAGCCAGGAGGTGAAAGACAAATACCATAGAATCTCACCTATCAGTGGAACCTAAACAACAAAACAAACAAGCGAGCAAAATATAAACAGAGACATGAAAATAAAGAACAGAGGGAAGGGGATAACAGGGCAAAGAAGGTGAAGGGTTGTCAAGGAAAATGTGTAAAGGACCCATGGACAAAGACAAGCAGGAGTATTGAATGTGGGAGGTGGGGGTGGGTAGGGTGAGGAAGAGTAATGGGGGGAAATGGGGACAACTGTAATTGAACAACAATAAAAAAATAGGTTTCGGAACTTATTTTGAAGAATGAAGGTGAGGAAAAGGTACTGTTTCTGTATACTTTTGCCACATCTTTTTCTCCATGCCACTATCAAAGACTTTTACCAAGTAAATTTTCATTTTGTATTGAGCAAGTCATATAATAAAAGGTGACAAACTTAAATTTTATTTTTCTACAGTTTCTGCAGCAGTATAATCACTACAAATCCAATGTGGAGATTTTCAAATTACAACCAAATAAACCCAGCAAAGAACTGGCAGAGCTGGTGATGTTTATGGCACAGGTAAGAAGAAAATTTCTGTATAAAACAAAGACCAGTTGTTATACACAATTTGTAGGATGATTTTTCCGGTAATACTCAACCTAATTCCACTCAAGAATGGAAGCTCTATTTTTAAAAAAAATTTAACTTTTCTTTTTTGCAAATTTTATTTTCTCTGTGTGGTGAATTAGAAGATTTTGCTAAGAGCTTTTCACAACCACTCAAAGCAAAACTTCCAAACTATTTGTTTTCTTCAAATTCATTGTAAAATAGATTCTAAATCATGTCACACATATTTTAATAAGACTAGAGGAAATATGAAAGGAGTCACAAGTTGGCATATTGAAGAAAAAGACATGATTTGGAACTATCTACCTCTATGAAATAGCCTTTACTCTCCTTTTGCAGAGCGTCCAAAGTATGTGCAAATGAGTTGTAGGAGAGAAAGACTTCAGAAGAGTCTTTGCTTTGTTACAGATTGGTCACTGCTACCCAGAACATTTAAGTAACTTCCCTCAAGAGTTGAAAGATCTTCTCTCCTACAATCACACTGTCTTGGATCCAGATCTTCGAATGGTCCGGCCAGTATTTATACTGATAACTTGTGCTGTGTTTGTTTGTATGTGTGTAATCTGTGTTTAAATGAAAATAGCCTCTCACCTAAACGTCTTTTTAAAATGTAAAACAGAATGTGTCACCCTTCCTTAAAACCCTTCTTTGGCTTCTTATTTATACTTAGAATAAAACTCAAACTCATCATGGCCTATAAGTCCCTACATGAGCTGCTTCTAGCCTGTTTGTTGTTGTTGTTTTTAATCTCATCATCTTTTCTGCTCTACTCCTCTGATCTTCGTGTTCTTCCAGCATGCTAACCCTCCCAGTTGGTCCTTTCCCTCTTTTGAATAGGTGATTCCTTTAAGTCACTCAATTCTTATATGCCTGAAGAACCTTAATTATAACTTACGATTTGTGTAATACTTATTTTAATAAATTTATCTAATTAAAAGCCAGTTTGAACATTTAAACATTGTCACTTTAGGGGCCCACATTGGGTCCTGGCCAAGATCCCCTTTACCAAACCAGGGCACCCACTTTCCCTACCCAGCGGCCCTAGCTGCCCTTTCTCTAGAGCATTGTCCTCAGATAAATGAGAGACCCATTATTTGGGAGGTTACCCTTGCAGCTCAGAGCTAGTACCTGACCGACCTGGTGGTACAAAAGCCCAGCCCCTTCCCTCAAGGTGGGTCACACTTCGTGTTGCAGTTTGTGCTCCAGGACTTCTTTGTGTTCAGACTTAAGCTCGCCTCCAGCCGAGGACACGTCCTTGCCCAGCTTTTCTTTTCACTGCACTCTCCTGCTGCCTTACATCCTGTCCGGAGAAAAGAACACCCCAGACAAACCACTGTAACGAATTGGGCTCTGCTTCTAGGGACCCAGCCTTCGGCATTTTTAAATTTTATGCATCAGCTTTTCAAATACCTTTACAGCAAGTGGAACTTATATAAATATTATGACCACCAAACTTACTGCTATCCTATGTAAAAACTTACGAAAATGCTGCGTCCCTGTATTCAACTTTGTTTATACTTATCAAAGATTTTATTAATTTGATTAAGCCCAAAAGAAAAAGAATACCATCTCAGACAAACCAAGGTTCCAGGCTTAGAATAGTCAACTGGTTAGCGCTCTGGGTCATAGGACCTGGCAGCCCAGCCCCAGAGGCTTCACACTCAAACCATTGGTCAGAGGGCCGACTTACGTCACGGACGTTTTCAGGTTCCTCAAGGCTGTATGGATTTGAGATTTTGAGTATGGAGACTTAGTGTCTTTCCAAGTAATAGGTTTTCTTTAAGTTTGGTGTGGCTAACAGTACCCAACCAGGCTAGTCTGCAGGCATTATTAAATAAATAAATGTGTGCGCATGTTCCTTTTTAGTATTTTATAATTAGCAGGTTTTTAAAACAAGAATTAGTAGAAATTTTCTTTGCTAGGAAGCAAAGGGTTGAATCTGTGTAATTAGCATTCCTCTTTAGAGGAATCATTTAGAACACACTGGTGGATCCTTTTTTTAATTGGCTGTTGTGATGGCCACTGATCCTGTCGGCCTCTGGACTTACTTTCTACCTGGTATATTTGCTACTTTTCCAGGACTTTTTGAATCATTCCCAAAGTTTTTCCCAAGTTTTTGAATCATTCCCAAGTTTTTCTTCATTGATTACATAGACAGAAGTAGACTGTATTCCTTAGTGAAAGAAATAATGCCCATGTATATTAACTTATTACTTACTTAATAAAATCAGTAAAATTAAGTTTTTATATTGCTTTTTCTTTGACAGCGTAACTGCCTTTTAATGTACTTTTTATTAGTTTCTTTTAAAAACATTATTATTTTTACTATTTTACATTCAAACTGTTACCACCTAGCCAGTGGGGGCTTCTTTTGTCAGCAGTGCCCTGATATTTTTGAAAGCATCCTTGCATTCTGGCAGAAATAGTTCCAGACTCTTTCTTACTGTTTTTCCTGCCATAAGACTTGAAATTAACTATTCGCCAAGAATTATTTGTTCTATCTAGTGGAGAAGAAAAGTAGAGGAAAAATCGGGGCTACAAGAGTGCTGCAGCTGCTCCTGGGCCATTCTTAGTACTAACAGTACTTCAAAAGAATGCCTTGTAAGGTCACAGACTCAGAGTGATCATTCCATTTTAGTGTACTTTGTTACTGTTACCCGACCTTTCTTTGTGGATTCATTGATCACTGGGGTTTTGTTGTATGCTGACCTCCCTGTGTAAAGTAGCCACAATATGTCGATTATATTATCTTGTTTTACTTCCCTTGTACACTTATTATCTGAGATACTCCTGTTTATGTGCTTATTTGCTTGTCTGTCCCCTCTTCTACTGCACCCCCAGTGTGTAAGGCCCATGAGAACAGAGATTATATGTTCTGTTCTGATGCCTAGAATAACATCTGGTTAATAGGAGACATTGTGCTCCATTTTCTTATCTTAACTTCATCATTACCTTATAGTATGTTTTCTTTGCCTTCCTAAGACATTTTGCAAAGCTTTGATCTTGCTGAGAAATAAGAATCTCATCAGTCCATCAAGTTTGCTGGAACTCTTCTTTGAACTTCTGCGTTGCCATGATAAGCTGCTGCGAAAGGTAAAAAGCAAAACTGCTTTTTTTAATATACCTCATTTTCCCTTGCAGTGACATAGAACTTGTAGAGTGAATTCTTGATGCTTCACATTATTGGATCCAGTTAAGAATAATTTTAATAGGAAAAAAAAATCGACCATTGTGTGCATGCAATATGGTGGTAATAGCTAAACATTTATTGAATGCTTTTTGAATTCTCAGAGCTTTGTGTTTATTTGTTTACTCACAAAATTATATAGAGTTTAGTGGTGGTGGTGGTGGTGGTGGTAATGGTAGTATTTTACAGATGAAAAGGCTGAGGTAGAGGAACATGCCCAGACTCACATGGATTCTGAGTGGGGGGGCAAGAATATACTGGTAAACCCAGGTAGCATGGCTCCAGAACCAAAGTGGTTTCCCACTGCACTTGACTGCCTAGCTAAATCAGAGCATGGAGCAGTCACTCATAGCTGTAACTGCCCCAGCCTTGGCCCCCAAGGAACTAACTTTTTGTTATTACTGTTTTCCTATGACTTTTTATTTGCTTATATAAGATCAGAAGCTGAAGGTTTATGAAAGAAATTTAAGAAAAAAAAGCTTGAGTTCACATTTATTAACTTAATAATTTTTTTCGAAGTGTTTGAAGACTGCCACCATTTGGTTTTAGCAGTTATAGTCCCTGGTCTAAGTTGAGTAATAAAAGTTGTCCATGGGAGCATATTATGAACACCAACAATAAATGGGGCAACTTTCCTTTTTCTTTTTAAATCCTCACCTGAGGACATTTTTTCATTGCTTTTAGAGAGAGAGGAAAGAAGAGAGAAACACCAGTTGGTTGCCTCCCTCACTAGCCTGGACTGGGGAGCGAATGCACAACCTAGGAATGTACCCTAACTGAGAGTCAAACCTGCAACCTTTCAGTTATGTGCGGATATTCCAGCTAAGCCGTAACAGCCAGGGCATAACTTTCCTCTTTTTTTTTTTAAGATCGTATTTATTTATTTTTAGAGAGGCAAGAAGGAAGGGAGAAAGAGAGGGAGAGAAACATCGATGTGAGAGAGGAATATCGATCAGTTGCCCCTCACATGCCCCCAACTGGGGACCTGACCTGCAACCCAGGCATGTGCCCTGACCAGGAATTAAACCAGCATTTCTGTTCGCAGGCCAGCACTCGATCCACTGAACCACAGCAGCCTGGGCTTCCTTTTTTAAAAGAACAGTTTAATGGAGATATAATCCGCAGGCACTTCATCCATTTAAAATGTACATTTCAGTGGTTTTTAGTATATTCACAGAGCTTGCAATTATGTGGTTTTTATGTCTGGCTTCTTAGCCTAATGTTTTCAAGGTTTATCCATGTTATAGGATGTATCAATATTTCTTCATTCCTTTTTGTTGCCAAATACTATTTCATATTATGTATAGTTATTCTACATTTTGTTTATTAATTCATCAGCTAATGACATTTAGGTTTTTTTCACATTTTGGCTATTATGAATAATGCTGCTATGAATATTTATATGAATATTGATGTGGAAATATGTTTTTATTTCTCTTGGGTATACAAGGTCTGTCCAGAAGGTATCCAGCCATGAAATAAAAATAAAGACATTTATTGAAAAAGATACAAGAAACATTGTATGTAGGACAAAGACGTTTCAGTCCCCTTCAAAGTAGACACCTTGGGACCTCACACAGTTCTTCCAGTCACCATCAGCTGCCCTGTCATATTTTCCTCAGTCTCACTGACAGTCTGAAATTTCTTCCCTTTCAAAGGTGATTTTAGTTTTGGGAAAAGCCAGAAGTTGCAATGAAGCTGTAGTGCCAATCTGGCTTGTAGCGGAGCTGAGTCACCTGGGTAATTTGATGTTTCGCTAGAAAACTACACGAGACTTGACGCTTGAGTGGACATGTTGTGATGAAAGCTGCCAATCACCGGTTGCCCATAGCTGTGGTCTTCTGGATCATCTGGATTGTTTTCACAGAGGAATATTCAAGCTTAATGCAAAATTTGATGCAGATTCATTGCTTTACTCACTCGGTCATTTTGAATGTGACAGCCACATAGCACACCTGCTCACTCAACAGCGTCTACAGCCTACACTAACTATGACTAGTAGAGTGAAGTCGTCATTGTTCATACATGTGCATTCCAGTCCACTCCTTGGCTGCCAGGTTAAATGGATGTCACACAAACCATTCTTGTTATGTTAACAATGGCTGGACTTTTTCCGGACAGATATCATATAACTAAGTATGAAATCATTGGGTTATATGGTAACTCCGTGTTTCACCTTTTTCAGGCAATTTCCCTTTTGCATTTTAGCTGCTGCTTTTTGTTTTGCTTTTGGTCTCTTTTGTGATAACATGAAAAGTAGATAATATTAAATTCTCTTTAACATTTGTACTTTTCTCCAAATTAAGCAAAGTTTGAAATGTTGGTTAATACCTATATATTTTTGTTTCTTTTCCTCAGACTTTATACACGCATATCGTGACTGATATCAAAAATATAAATGCAAAACACAAGAACAATAAAGTGAATGTAGTAAGTACCCTTTTGTTTTCCATGCATGCAGCCTGGTACCGTCAGTCAGTGTATTAAGGCTTCCTCCTCCCTTTTTTTCTTTAGGTTTTGCAAAATTTCATGTACACCATGTTAAGAGACAGCAATGCAACTGCAGCCAAGATATCCTTGGATGTGATGATTGAGCTCTACCGAAGAAACATCTGGTAATATATATGTATTTGACTCTTGAGAAGTAGAATCTTTTACTCATTTGTAATTACTACAGAGCATATACACAAATGTTTTTCTTGACCTTGAGCTCCTTAATATACTTCTGTCATAGATTAAGTCGGAAGTAAAAATAGAGACAATCCAAATACCTAGCAGCAACACGGGCTCCCATTTGCAGAGCACATACCCTTTATATTACCTTGTTCACCCTTCAGAACAAAGTAATACAGCTTAACTGGAATTATTCTCATTTGATAGGTAATGATAGAGTTTAAGTTCAGGAGATAATAAAGGGCAGAGCTGAAATTCCAACTCAGATGTGTTTAACTCCAAAAGAGTCAAAATCTGTGCTATTTCTACTTTGCCACTTTGAAGATTTTCAAGTCAATTTATCCTACTTTTGTAAAATACCATGTTTTATGAACTTTGGTTTGTTGGTACAGTGTCTCCATCTCATGTGTTTTTCTTTTCTTTTTTTTATGAGCTGTAAAAGTAGTAGTGTTCATTGCAACAGAAAATTTGGGGAAGCTGGAAAAATTGTTTTTAAATATTATTGATGATAGTTCCACCATCCAGAGAAAATCACTTTTAAGAGTTTAAGATAATTCCTTCTATCTTTAGCACGAATTTTTACTGTTAGAATTTTGCCACATTAATAGTTTTTTATTCTGTGTTTTTGTTTTACTTCTCTTCAGTAGGCTCCTGTGTCATTAAAACACTCGTTTGTCTTCCCCCAGGAACGATGCCAAAACTGTCAATGTGATCACAACTGCGTGTTTCTCTAAGGTCACCAAGGTGAGTGCCTGTAGGGCTGCATGACGGCACCGCCTGCCAGCGGTCTGCTCCCCAGATAGAGGCTGAAGGGGACCGTGTTTGAGTAGAGTGAGTGTGCAAATAAACCATTCATGTCACCAGTGCTCTCTGTGTTTAGGCCTCCTTCCCGGCTCATCAGTGTGTGCTTTAGAGGAGCCAAACAAAATTATCATGAGTTTTTAAAGTGCTGTGTGTTAAACAATAGCTTCGGCATTTATGTTTGTCCTGTAATTCTTGACTATTCTTTTATTGTACTCAGACACAGCTGAAAGAAATTCAAGGATGTTTGCTTTTTATTAAAAGGGCTATGGTGTCAATTTGTGTGTGTGGAGGATGTGGAAATTCTTAACAGTTTGCTTGAAGAATAACTGTAGAGCCTAGAAGTCTTTAAAGATTTTTTAATTACATATTTTTTAGGACAAGTAATGTTATTAAAATCATTATGTCCTAAGTAACAAAAAATGAGCCCAGATCCCATCACTTAATTTTTTTTCTTCAGATTCTAGTATGTATTTATGTATAACGTGTAGACGGAAGTATTTCATTCTTCATTGTAAAATGGGATGTGTAATTGACTTTGTTCTGATTGGCCTTAGATATTAGTTGCTGCTTTGACATTCTTCCTTGGGAAAGATGAAGAGGAGAAACAGGACAGTGACTCAGAATCCGAGGTTAGTTTAACCATAGGTGCTTCTGAATTTTACATTTAATCAGATTTCATTGTTCTCATTATTGTAAAATCTCTGACTGTTTAAGTTAGAAAGAAACTTACATGGTACATTTATCCTTTATTGAGTTCTGCAGTGCTGAGGTTTTATTGTCTAGAATCTGTCACTTAAATTCAGTAAGATTGGTTAAGTCACTAAAAAAACTTGGGTTCACTCAGCCTTATTCTTAGTTCTAAAGTAATACCTCTATCTTACTATATAAACTTAGAATGAGAATTGCCACTGATGTATTTTTGAGGTGAATGTCGACATCATAGAAATTCAGAGTGAGGTCACGGGGAGTAATATCATGACATCTTTAAAGGGGAAATCAAGACATATAATGTTACAAAATTTTCTTTATTAAAAATATTTTTAATTAAAATTTAAAAGGATAAAAACAATTTTTCTTCCCACTAGCACTTTGATAACAAGAATACTGGAATATGTAATATCTTGTAATTTATTTAGTTATCTTACTACGTTTTTATTGTAAAAAGTTTCAGATAAATAGAAGTTTTCTTGACTGTCGTATCTCCATTTTCCAGTTCCTTCTTCACAGAGAGCCATTTTGTTTCCCCTTGCATTTATATATGTATGCGCATATATTATAGGTATAGTAGATAGTAGATTTTTTAAATATATATAAAAAATATGCGATTCTTCTGCAACTTGCTTCCTTTGTGTCAATATATATAGCTATACCAGTACATTTAGATCATATTCTGTTAGTGCATATAGACCTGCCTCTGCTTTTAACCTTTACATATTTCTGAATATGACTGTATTATAGTTTAAGCATTTTCCTGTTAATAAAGATTTGTTTCCAGTTTCTTTTTTCAAATAAAAACATTTACATTCTGTCAATACATTATACTTCAGTAAAAATTAAAAGGAAGATACAAAAATAATAAGTGCTGCAGTGAAAAATCTTTATATGTGCTTGTTTGTGCACATGAGAAAATATTTTTATTGAATTTTAGAAGTTATGTTTATTTTTAGTGGCTGTGTGCAAAGAGTATAAGTACAAAGAAGTGGTTGAAAGGATTACTCTTTGTTTCTATGCATATTTTATTTATTTCCAGTTTTACAAAGTAGTTTTTATTTAGGATGAAGGACCCACAGCAAGAGACCTGCTAGTGCAGTATGCCACCGGGAAGAAAAGCTCCAAACACAAGAAAAGGTTGGAAAGGGCTATGAAAGTGCTCAAGGTGAGACTTGCAGGGTGGGACTCATTATAATGTAGAAAAGATTTTTAACAAAAGCTTTTAAGAATTTGAAATAAATCACATTTTTGGAAGTCTTATAAATGTGTAATGAATTTTTAAGCACTAATTTTTACATAAATATTTTCAGCTCTAGCAAAATCTATGACTTGAATATAGTAATTTGATTAAATTTGTCACGTGTTCTGATTGAGATGACCTGTATTAGGGTATCAGTGGTAGGCATGTCTTCTCAGAAGAGTACACAAAAAGAGTACATTTTGTATTTTGTAATTATTCTGAAAATCATTAATTTGACCCTTTTGTCGTTTTTAATGTTTATATTTCCAAATTCCTTTAAGTCTTACAAGTGCTAATAGTTGAACCTTAAAAGACAAAAACCATCTGTACTTCTAGTAGAAAGAAAGATTTGGGGAACAAAGATTTTTTTTAAAAATCATGTGGACTTGATAACAGCTTTAGTACATTAGCACATTTAACCCCAAAGGGCCTCATTACTGTAATTCAGAAGGTAAATACTTTCCTTTCCCTTTCTTTTAGAAACACAAGAAGAAGAAAAAACCAGAGGTGTTTAACTTTTCAGCTATTCACTTGATCCATGATCCCCAAGGTACTATAATTATGATTTCCCAGGTTCCTCCTTGTTGGTCTGATCTCTACCTGTTTAGTTTCCTAACCTTCAGAGCTACCAGGGAATATAAGATCCTTGGTGCTTATGCAGAAGTCATATAGTTATAAATAACAGTAAGATGGAAAAGATCTACAGATTTTAAAAATAAATAAATGAATGAAGATCCCTGGTGCTTAATAGACAATCAATACTTAGTTGTTACTTGTTGGTTGTAGCCTAGAGAATTATGTTCTAAAGCAGTATTCTCAGTCCACTGCAATATAAGAAAAATGTGGAAGAGATTTTTATCTTTAACAAACACAATAGTGGTAGGACATTGGGCGTGACCAAGTGAAAAACTGACAGTTTTTCTTGGTCCCACCCCCCCTTTTTTTTAAACCTGATATGTGGAAACCAAGTTTGGGAAACCATGTTCTAGAACACTCGTTCTCAAACTGGAATGCAAATTAGAGTCACTTAGAGAATAAATAAACTGTACTGGTGCTTGACTGCTTGAGTCCTCTTATCCACGGAGACTAATTCGTTGGTACGGGGTGCAGTTGGGCATTGGGGCTTATAAATGCTCTGTGTATCCTCATATGCAGTTGTGTTTGCTAGCACTTCCATTACCAGGAGTGTCCAACCTTTTGGTGTCTCTGGGCCACACTGGAAGAATTGTTGTCTTGGACCACACATTAAATGCACAAGCACTAACAAAAACTGATAAGCAAAAAAAAGGTTTTAAGTAAATTTACAGTTTTGTGTTGGACTGCATTCGTAGCCATCCTGGGCCTCATGCAGCCAGTGGGCTAAGGGTTGGACACCTCTAGGCCATTGTTTCCCAAACTTTAAGGTACATGTGAATCACCTGGGCATCCTATTGAAGTATAGATTGATTCGGTAGGTCTGGAGTGGGGCCCGAGGTTCTGTATTTCTAGTAAGCTACCATGTGGACCAACTGCTGGTGGCCTGAGGACTACATGTTGAAAAGCCGGATGTATAAAAGAACTGTTAAATGGAGCACCTGTTCAACAGTTCGTCAACATGTTGATGATAAAAATCTTGGCCATCCTTAAAACTTAACTTTGGGTACTGTTGAAGCTCTGTTGACCTGTGTGTGACTGCACCTTCTGTCATACTGCTGTTTTTACCATCCTGATTCAGCAGAGTGTTTCAGGCCGTGTCAAGAGTCACTTATCTATTGTAACTACTGCCTTTCTCTGCGTCTGTTAGATAATGTTGTACAGACCATGGACCCAAAGTGTACTCTGATCCTGTCTTTTCTAGATTTTGCAGAAAAACTACTGAAGCAGCTAGAGAGCTCTAAGGAGAGGTTTGAAGTGAAGATGATGCTCATGAACCTCATTTCCAGATTGGTGGGAATTCACGAGGTTTGAATTACATTATGTTTCTCTTGGTGGATGTTAGAAATAGAATTCATCTCTTCTTTAAAGATTTTATTTATTTTTAGAGAGAGGGGAAGAGAAGGAGAGAAACATTGGTGTGTATGAGAGAAACATTGATTGGTTGCATCTTGCCCCCAGCTGGGGACCACCTGCATCCCAGGCACATGTACCCTGACTAGGAACCTAACTGGTGACCTTTGAGTTTGCAGGACGACACCCAAACTATTGAGCCACACCAATCAGGGCAGAAATAGAATTATTCTTGGTAAAAAGAAAGCTGCTAAGGAAGAGGAGTGGCTTAATTTTATCCACCCACAACAATTAAATCCATACGGTTTAGAGGAAGAATAAAATCTCCTACTCTGAAAAATACCTGTTTTTATTATTTTGCTTTCTTATCAATAAGTATGGATGTTAAATTGTATATATACTCAGTTTATGGACAGACTATTTTGTGTTCTGTTTTTCTACTTTTTTCAACTTTGTTCCACACACACATTTTTCTGAGCCAACGTAACCTACATATTTTTATTGACTATTACTACATTTTGTAGTGGGTTTATTCCTTCACAGCTTTCCTGACTTTCAGACCACTGTAGTGGGAGATTGTCAAGTGTGCAAAGCTGAATTTTGTGCTCATTTATTTCATGTTAGATTGCAAGAGCTCTTTGGTGGTACAGTGTATATATATACATATATTGTGTTTACATGTGGAAACTTCACTCATGCTTTTGGACTAAATGCCATTGTGGAAGAGATTGCCAAATACTTAGGCCATAAAGAAATGGCAGTTGAAGTTGTGCCCTATCATTTTGCTCTTGTGACTGGTGCTGTTCTGAAAATTACTGTTATGTTGCTTTCTTCAAAAAAAAATTTTTAATGAAAAATGTAATACAGGCTTGGCTTGTTGAAAATCGAACAGTATAGACATCAACTTAAAAATGAAAGTACACATGAGTGCAAGCTCTCATTCCCTTTCTCTAAGGAAAAAAACATTTTGATGAATAAATTGCTTTTTCTTCATGGTCTACAGACCTAAAGCAGGATAACCAAGTCAATTTTTGATATATGTGTGTGGTAATTTTATATTTGAACTGAATTCGAGTTTGATAAGAAAGCAAAAGCAAATTGTAATTTAAGCATAGTTTGATGGAAATTATACCAGTGTTTTACCACTGATTACAATCAGATATCCATTCTTATATTGAACCCACGTCTTCCCTATTACTTCACCAGCTGTGGTTTTGCTCTGAGGCTAAAATAAAAAAGTTTATTCTGGCATGATGAACTTTGAAAAAAGACCAGTCCATCTACAAAATTTCTCTTCCGAAGTTAAAAGTTTCAATTGCTTTAATAATTGGACGCATGTCACCTTTAATAGCTGGACTCCAGAGTGGTAGTGTTTTTTTCTCTAAAGTAGAGCTCAGAGTAATTCCTCCAAAGTGGTTGATCTGGTATCTAATAACAGAACCAGAATTGTGGGCTGTTTTCTCGATCAGATTATAGCCTTAGTACTCAGCTTCAGACCTCATCAAACTCTGTACTCATTGCATTTTGATGAGAAAAAATGTTTCAGCACTCGGCGCATGCTTGGGACTTGGGACTTTTCACACTTGCTGGAACTTGTATGAGTTGCAACGCTGCCCTGCAAGAGAAAATGCTTTGTCGCTCGGTACTTGTTGGTTTCAGCACTTGTCCTGAGTTCTGGAACAAATTAACGAGCGCCAGTGTACACTAGATGCCATTCAGATTTGAGCTACTCTTTTGTCCCTTGCTTCGGAGACTTAATGTGAGTGCCGTTTCTTCCTGTGATCCTCTTTATCTTTGAAAACTAAAAATTACTTCTGTACACACACCAATTTTAAAAGTAGAAGAATGTTGCATTTTGGTTGCCTTTTTCCTCCCTGACCTATTCTGCATACAGAATAAAATTCTTTCTTCTTCCTTGACATAATAAGGATAGCAGCATAGCCTTCTTTTCCTTGGTTAATGTAGTACTTTGAATTATCCTGGGGCATGAATTCTTGTTGAGGAAAAAAGTAAAAAATGATTCCCAGTTAGTTGAACTTGGTGATATAATTGCCTTAGCTACATAAGTATTAAAGTTGGTGCATTTTCCCCTCCACAGCTTTTTCTCTTCAACTTCTATCCCTTCGTGCAGAGGTTTCTGCAGCCCCACCAACGAGGTAAGCCTTCCACTTGCCATGTTCCTTTGGGGCCTTGAGGTTAAAATAACCATCCAGAATTTTTTGTTCTGAAATTAGTGAAGACAAAGAGTTAGGGGTGAAGTGTGTTCTGTTTTAGAGAAAGAGAGAGGAACCCTATGTTTTCTTTCTAGAATCTGCCATGCGTTAATTGTTCTGCTCATCAACTTCAAAAAATAATTATTGGGGGTAGGAGGGGAATGGACCAATAAATTGGTTTTTCAAAGCAAGTCTTTTTTTTTTATAAGTAGCCCTCCATTATCTGCAATTTTGCTTTACATGGTTTCAGTTATCCGAGGTCCAAAAATATTAAATGGAAAATTCCAGGAATAAACAATTCATAAGTTGAAATTGTACTCCATTCTTAGCAACATCTTGTATTATCCTGCTCTGTCCTGCTTGAGATGTGACTTGTTCTTTTTTCCAGCATATCCACACTATATATGCTACCTGCTTATTAGTCAGTTAGTAGCCCTCAGTTAACAGATTGACTGTCAGGGTGTCAAAGTGATTGTGTTCAAGTAACCGTTATTTTAATTACTCATGGCCCAAAGCACAAGAGTAGTGATGCTGAAAAGTGCTATAAAATACTTCCTTTAAGTGAAAAGGTGATTACAGTACAATAAGGTACTTTGAGAGAGAAGAAACTATATTCACATAACTTTATTACAGTTTATTGTAATTGTCCTATTTTATTATTAGTTATTGTTGTTACTCTATTACTGTCCCTGATTTATAAGTTAAACGTTATCATAGGTATGTATACAGTTGACCCTCGAACAACGTAGGGGTTAGGGGCACCAACCTTCCATACAGTTGAAAATCCCTGTATAACTTTGACTCCACAAAAACATATCTACTGATAACCTGTTGACCTAAAGCCTTACCAATAACATAAACAGTCAATTAGCACATTTTATGTGTTATATGTATTATATACTGTATTCTTACATAAAGTAGGCTAGAGAAAAGACAATGTTAGTAAGAAAAGTATAAGGGCACTGACTGGCGTGGCTCAGTGGGTTTGGTGTTGTCCAGCAGATCGAAAGGTCACTGGTTTGATTCCTAATCAGGGAACATGCTTGGGTTGCGGGCCAGGTCCCTGGTTAGGCATGTGCAAGAGGCAGCCTATCCGTGTTTCACACGTTGATGTTTCTCTCCCTCTCTTTCTCCCTCTCTTCCCTCCCTCTAAAAATAAATAAATTTTTTTTAAAAAGTATAAGGAAGGTGGAGGAGGTGGCTTTCCCTTAGTCCTTCACCTGCACAGGGTAGGGCTTTGTCCGATGTCCCTTATAGAGTAGAGAGATTCTTCCCTCGTTATATTATTTCCAATCTTCCTCCACCTGAGATATAAGAAAATCCACAATATCTACTAATCATAGGATATCCTTGAAAGTTCCAACCTAAACCCCATGGCAATGTAACATAGCCAGGTGATACTTGAGGACTAAGATGGAAATGTTAAAAAAGGAGGAAGGAAGAAAGGAAAGGGTAGGAAAGACAAAAAAAGCCACATATGTTCTAGGTCCTGAAGAAAAGGGGTTTAAAGACATCAAATAGAAATGTTATATTTGTTTTACTTGCATGTCTTTATTCTCTTTGATTTACAAATAACATCAATACATTGAAAAACGGGGAAAAGCCCTGGCTGGTGTGTATCAGTGGATTGAGCATTGGCCTGCGAACCAAAGGGTCACTGATTCAGTTCCCAGTCAGGGCACATGCCTGGGTTGCAGGCCAGGTTGCCAGTAGCGGGAACGTGAGAGGCAACCACACATTGATGTTTCTCTCCCTCTTGCTCTCTCCCTCTTGCTCCCACCCTTCCTCTCTAAAAAATAAATAAATCTTCAAAAAATAAATTGAACTGAACTGTTTGTTTCAAAAAAAGCCATTACTTTAAAACAAAACAAAATAAAAATAAATAAGTCTTTATAATAAAAAAGAATTTAAAAAAGAAAAACAGGAAAAAAAGTAGTTCCAATCCCAATAAAGAGTCCAAGAAAAACTAAAAAAAAAAAAAGAGAGAGAGAATCATAAGAGAAAATACATTTACTGTATTTATTGGAAAAAGTCCTAAGTATAAGTGTACCCGTAAAGTTCAAACTTTATAAAGTTCATGTTGTTCAAGGGATTGCTGTATATAGGAAAAAACATAGTATATCCAGGGTCAGGTACCATCTGGGGTCTCAGACATCCACTCGGGGCTCTTGAAAGGGTCTCATTTCAAGTCCCTGCAGGTAAGATGGGACTGCTGTAATACCATAAATAATCATGTGGAAAATTCTCGAAAAGAAGTTTGACCTTTTGCTGTAATTTTGTAATAGATGTTAGGATTGTATCTTACTGTTCTCATTGCCCTCGTGTGTATTCTCAATTAAAAACAACATGAAAGCAAGAAAAAAGAGATGTCTGCTTTTGCCTTTGAACTTGAACCAAGGTAGAAAGGAACTGAACATTTCTTGAATATCTAATATAAGCCAAGCACCGTGCTAAGTGCTTTACATAAATAATTTCATCTAATCCTCTTAGTCTTGCGAAGTATAGGGGGCTAAAAACAGCAAAGGTCACTCATCAGATAAATAGCAAATTAAGATTCACCTCACTTTCTTTTGCCAAGGGCCACGTTCTTTATTTATACTGCCCCTTTGTAGGTACAGTATGTGTATATATGTATGTTTATATGTATTCACTTAATTAGTGATTTCTGGCTGGGCACTGCATAAGACACTAAGAATTTCATGGTGAGCATCCTTACCTTTGTATAGCTTACATTCTAGAAGGAGAGCCAGAGAGCACTGTGTATATGTCCAAGTGAAGATAAGTGTTTTGAGGAAAGAAGAAGCAAAATATGGACAATAGGGAGTGCTGGGGCAGGTTCTATTTTAGATTATGTTGTTAGGAAAGACTTGATAAGGCAGCAGTTGTATAGGGACTTGAAGGAAGCCAGGGAGCCACACAGATATTGGGAGGTTGGGTATTCCTTGTGGAGTAAACAGTAGTAGCATTAAGGCCAGAATGTCCTTGCCATGTGTGCTGTAGCCCAGAGAGCAGAGCAATAAACTGACTGTGACCGTTCTGACCTCTTACATTTTTAGAAGTAACCAAGATCCTCCTGTTTGCTGCACAAGCATCTCATCACTTAGTACCCCCAGAGGTGAGAGTTTTTAAACCTTCCATCTGGATCTAGAGCATGGTGCATAGTGTTACTATTAAGTGTGTCGGGTTAACTTCCACAGGGATTACTGACTCCCCTCCCCACTCTTATTTTTAAGTGAGTAGAAGAGAGATTAACTCTTAAGGAGTTTACACAGTTTAGTTATAGAAACTGAAAAGAAATTACTGTAGAAGGTAAACTTCGTTTTGGACAGATTGTTGGGAATTCTGATGTTAATTTCCAAATTTTATGGGAAGTCAGAAATGTCAATAAATTTATAGTGATTATTTTTCAAAGCTGATAATTCCTTTCTTTGATTAAAACAGTATTTGGATTGGAGAATCCTGGGTCAAAGCAATTTCTTTAATCTATATTGAAAACTACCATTGAAAGAGAGCAAAATTTAATCTGAAGTTAGCCAAGAAAACTAAACGCAAAGCGGAGTATTTTATCTGCCTTCCTCATTCTTAATTCTTCCCAACTCCCAAATGGAAGGTGGAATGCTGTTTTCCTTCTGTGAATAACCTGTTGTTCTTCATCCTCAAATGTTTGAGTAGGCACAGATGTTTTAACAGTGCTCTTCTTTTATTCTCAATTCAGATCATTCAATCAGTGCTCATGACTGTGGCCAACAACTTTGTTACCGACAAGAACTCTGGGGAAGTCATGACAGTAGGGTATGTAGAATGTGGGTAGAAACACTGGGCATGTTTTTAATGTAGTAGGTTTGCTTTATGTGTCCAGGATTTCAGCTGGCAATGTGGCCTCTAAGAAAGCAGTTTAAAATCCATTTCAGTCCTCTCAGAAAGCTCGATATTTTTATTGGTCAGAATTTTGAGGAGAGAGCCCTGATTGCAGCATGGCTAACTTGGTTGAGTGTCATCCAACAGACCGAAAGGTCGCTGGTTTGATTCCCAGTCAGGACACATGCCTGGGTTGCGGGCCAGGTCCCTGGTTGGGGCGTGTGCAAGAGGCAGCCGGTCAATGTTTCTCTCACACATCGAAGTTTCTCTCTCTCTCTTTCTCCCACCCTTCCCTTGTCTCTAAAAATGAACAAAATCTTTTTTTAAAACAAAGAATTTTGAGGAGGGAGTCAGAGAAAAGATACTTGTCTTTTTAATTAACATTTTTTACTAGCTTTACTTTCTCAAATGAATGATTGTTTAGCAGTCTAAGTGTTTTTCTCCTATCTCTAGTCTGAATTCATATCTTCACCTGCGACAAATGATTTGCTATTGAATCACTATTTATAAATATTTTTCTTTCCTTCTTTTCTTCATCTTTTAAAAAAATTGTTATTTCTTGCTTATTCTGTTAGAGTTGGCCCAGCCGCCAGAAGGGAGGGGGGAAGAGGGGAAGAGGGGAAAGGATTAGTCAAAGAATACGTATGAATCACTCTTTAATCCCTAGACAGTTCAGTAGCCCTTTTGATTCATTCAGAAATGCTTAATGAGTGTGAGCATTGGTTTAACAGTTACCTAAGCTGCCCCGCTAACTGAGCGATATGTTAGAAACTACTTTTTGTGGAATTTTTGCTAGGGTAATAGCCCTGAAGACCTTTAGCTTTTCTTATTTGACCTAGTTCCTTCTCCCCTTAGAGTTGATGAATAAATGCTGCCATTATTTACTTTACAAAGAAGATACTGTTTCTTACATCACTAGTAGAGGAAATGGCAGTAAACTCTCTGGAACAAAAGCCCTCTAAGGCTGCCCACCCTCACATTCTTTACCATGCTGCAGTTTTAGAGACCTAAGTGCTGTAAAACCCAACTTCTGTACCTTTTTAGTCTTTCTTAGGAAACTTTCTGAAGTTGGACCATATAAAATTGCTGTTTGTGTTTTTTAATTCATTTTTCCTTTTCCAGAATCAATGCTATAAAAGAGATAACAGCTCGATGTCCTCTAGCTATGACGGAAGAGCTTCTCCAAGACCTGGCTCAGTATAAAACTCACAAAGATAAGAGTAAGTTGTATGTTAGTCTCTGTGGACCAAAGAATAGAGAGTGATTCATTTTTTATCTCAGTAGACTCTTTGCTCTGGAGTTTCTAAATTAAAAGTGTTATTTTACAGATGTAATGATGTCTGCTAGAACTTTGATTCAGCTCTTCCGAACACTGAATCCTCAGATGTTACAGAAGAAATTCCGGGTAGGTGAAGCATGCACATGTTGATCTAAAGGTTATAGTCTCAGAAGGTGAGAGTAATATCCTACAGTTTGAGTTTTAGTGTTTGTGATGCTTGTAAGTATTGGTGATGTGAATAGGTTTATTCTATAAGCTCAGAATACAGTTAATTGAATACCATTGCCATAAATATTCTGTAGTTGACATGTATACTTTGATGATGACTGAGTCTTATAAACCAGTCAGGCTGTTTTATCTTGAAAGCTTTTGACATCACTAACAGATTGGAATCTCAAAGACCAGTCAGTAGCTGATGCCGATACCAAACGGGCTGTCTCCAGCCAGATACCACTTCTTTGGAGTTGGGAAGCAAGAGAGATGCGTGTATGTCACAGAAAGAGAGATGGTGATCTCAAGACTTAAGACTTGGAACAGTTGTTCTCTGATAACTTCCAGTTTCCTGAGCTGGATCAGAAGAAAGCAGGAAAATAATAAAGAGAGTTCTGGCTGGAGGATTTACTTTGACCCAAAGCATAAATGGACTGTTTCTCGTCATTAGATTACTTCATTTTTTTTTTGTGATTCTCTCTTCTAAATTCATAATCCTAGAGAATCCGTTTCATGAGTAATGTTTTACAATCTCAGACCCATATTAAAAATGATTCCTTTCCTTTTAGGGTAAGCCTACAGAGGCCTCCACGGAAGCAAGAATACAAGAATATGGAGAATTAGATGCTAAAGATTACATACCCGGAGCAGAAATTCTGGAAGTTGAAAAAGAAGAGAATGCTGAAAATGATGAAGGTTCATTTTTATTTCACTATTATTCAGGATATAATCTCTCCAGTGTCTGTAGTGACCTTGAAATCTTTATGCTGTTTGAAGGTCCATTCAGCAGATATTTATTGAGCGTTGAATCCGTGCCAGGCACTGTTGCAAGCCCAGGGGGTAAAATGGGCGTGGCTCCTGCTCTTAGGGAACTTACATTCTGGTGTAGGAGATGCCTCTTCATGTCCTTCAGGGTGGCTGCCCCTCATCAAGGGTATGCTGGTCAGTTGAGAAAGATAATGGCTGTTTGTTTGTTGCCTGGAAAAAAATGGTGAAGATTAGGCCTTAGCAATCCTCCAGGACTCTCTTGTTGAAAGAAAATGCTTGTTGAATTGTTGAAGAGTGCTTGAGGAACTCCATTCTGATTTCTAGGGTTAGCCTTTATTACACTGGTTGCTAAAGGCTTGTTTTCTTCCTGTTCGTTCATTCATGATTTCAACAAAGCCTTCTTAAGCATTTGCTGAATGAAGAAGAAGGATGTGGTTCCTGCCCTGATGGCCTTTCATAAACAGCTGAAGATAACGTGTTAATAGGATTTATGATTGGAGTGGGGCATAAGGACAGGAGAGAGGTCAGGTCCACCTCAAAGGTTCAAAAAAGGGCCCAGTGAGATGGTGATTCATGAGGTGTGTTTCGAATTGTAAATGAGGAATGGTAGAACGATGGAGACTTTCCAGGCCAACTGTGAACAAAGCCCTGAAGGACTTGGGAAACTATGATAGTATAGAATACAAGGTAGAATATAGCCAAATAACCAACTGGAGACTGAGTTGAAATCTTATCATGAGTGGTTGTGTATATCATACCAAAAGGCTGGGACACTATTATAGAACGTGCGGAACCACTGATATTACAAGTATCTGTGATTTTGAAAACTTACTGTGCGGCCCCATTAGTAACTCTTAATACCCCTTCATTGTGGTGTCTATACCACATCCAGAATCTCCCACCTCAGTTTCTGAATGACTCTTTCTAACTAGTTTCTAAAAACATTTATTAATATACATAGAAGAGATGGATGCTTGCTATGTAGCCAAAATAACTGTACAAATGTGGTTTTGATGTACATGGTTTGGTGGAAAGAACTTGGCCTCCAGAGTCACATCATTTTCATGATTTCAGTGTAGGCTGCATTTTGTAACTGTCTTGGGACACGTTACTTAACTTGAGAGTCAGTTCTTCTGCAATGGAGTTGTAAGGTTTTGGCTCAGGGTAGAGATTTGGTCAGTTCTTATTTCCTATTCCTTAAATTAACTAAATTGATGTTATATTTAACAATAAATATTCGTCAGTTCTTGGTTCGTAGAGCCAAGATTTATTTCCATTGGCCATGAGCACTCATGCGATAGACTGACAGTGTGCCCTTTCTCGCATAGACGGGTGGGAGAGTACCAGTCTCAGTGAGGAGGCGGATGGCGATGGGGAGTGGATTGACGTGCACCACTCTTCCGATGAAGAACAGCAAGAAATTGTAAGTTTCAAAATTTACTTCCATAAGTGCATCACTCTGATGTTTATTAAGACTTAATTTATGCTGGGCTTTGTTGGGAGACTAAGCTCTCACTTGAGCTAGTAGCCGTGTAATCCTTTGCTGTGTGCTTTCAAGTCCAAGAAACTGAATAGCATGCCCATGGAGGAACGGAAAGCCAAAGCTGCAGCCATCAGCACCAGCCGAGTTTTAACACAGGAAGACTTCCAAAAAATCCGCCTGGCCCAAATGAGGAAGGAACTCGATGCTGCCCCCGGGAAGGCCCAAAAGAGGAAATATATTGAAATAGACAGTGATGAAGATCGCAGGTACAGCAGCACATACCCCAGGTCTTCAGTCAGCTCACATGGTAATGAGAGTATCAGATAGAGGAATTCCACCCTTGTTTTCATGTTACATTTTTTCCTTCATCCCAGGGGCGAATTACTTTCTCTTCGGGACATTGAACACCTTCATAAAAAGCCAAAGTCTGACAAGGAGACAAGACTAGCAACTGCAATGGTGAGTGAGGCATATTGTTCCCTCGTTGTTTAAACAAAAAAAACAAAGAAGTGAAATGTGACCCAGAGCTAGTATAGGCACAGAATGGTAGGTGGTATTTATTTTAATGTTTTAAATAAAGGTATGCTGAATGTAAAATAAAATGCACAGGTATGAGGTGTTCAGTTAGATGAGCTTAACGACCGGATAGCCACCATCCCAAACATGCTGTGGAGCACAGAAAGCGCTATTACTTGTATGGTATCGAGGAAGCTCAATACATTTATAAAAGCTGTGAGAAAAGCAGGGGGCTGTTTACAGTTATTAATGAAAAGCAGACAGTTGGATTTGGCCTCTGGCAATTGCATACTGCCTACATTTCCATCTTCATTTTTGTGCCTTTGCTTTTTTTAGGCATCAGACCATACTGGCTCCACATAACCCTCTGCATTCCATTTGTACCGAAACATGTTTGAATAAGTTTAAAAACCCGTGTTCTTTCCCTGACTGGTGTCGCTCAGTAGGCTGGGCGTCATCCTATCCTGCAAACCAAAAGGTCACCTGTTTGATTCCTGGTCCGGGCACATGCCTGGGTTGCAGGCTAGGTCCCCTGTTGGGGGCATGTGAGAGGCAACCAATCTATGTTTTTCTCCCTCTCATTTCTCCCTCTCTTTTCTCTCTAAAAATAAATAAATAAAATATTTTTAAAAAATTATTTCTTTTTCATATCTTTGCATATACTATCATTCCTACTTTCTGAAATGCTTTACCCTTTCCTCTCCTTTCTCCCCACCATGAATGCCTTCAATCTGCAAAAAACAGCTCACAGGTTTCCCTAAGAAGTTCCTCAGACCTGACCAGGCTGAATATGATATTTTTTTCCCCACTGAGCTCCCCTTGCTCCATTATAGTACATCATGGTCCATTTCCCCTGGACTAGGTCCTGGAGCACAGGGACTGAGTGCCACTTAACTCTGTGTTCTTGGCGTCCGGTAGAGCTCCTGGCCCAGGGAGATGTGTATATCGATTAGATAACTCCTTGAGTATTTTTTATGTGTGTGTGCTGATAGGCTGGAAAGACAGACCGAAAAGAGTTTGTGAGGAAGAAAACCAAACTGAATCCATTTTCCAGTTCTACAAATAAAGAGAAGAAGAAACAGAAAAACTTCATGATGATGCGGTATAGCCATAACGTCCGCTCAAAAAATAAACGTTCCTTCCGAGAAAAGCAGGTGAGTTCATCTTTAGGCTTGACTGGCTAGAGTAGCATTGTCATTCTAAGATACCTTTACATTTGGGGCAGACTTGTGCTTCCTGAAGACCTTGCATTATGTGTGTATTAGGATTAGTGAGGAGTGTTTTCGGAGAGGTGGAAGATGGGCCATGTATATCCTAGACCCAGCTTGGCTGAGAGTCTCTGTGTGACCAAAGGGGAGGCTATTTTTCTCTATAAGTAAAGGGGTGCAGATCATTTCTTTGCTAAAATTCTCTGACGTTTATGTGAAATACCAAAATTAACGGAATAGGAATTTTTTAGTGCTTATTATAAGTCTGATACATTTTTTAAAAGCAATGATTTTGCGTAGTAATATCTTAGAAACAGTTTTGTGTTTTGCGTAGTAATATCTTAGAAACAGTTTTGTGTAAACACAAAGGCAAAGCCTTTGTGTTTACAGGTCTTTGAGATTTCATTTCATCCATTTTCCGTCTTTGATGGTTAGTCTTGTGCTGAGCTTGCTTATTTTAGTAATTCACGATAGTAAAACATTTTTATTTTAATTTTTATATTAACATTTTAATTCTGGGGTTGGACCAGAGTGTTTCCGACTGTATTCTAAAGAATCTCCAGGGAGTCCGGTCATGGGTAAGCTAGCCGCACACTCTGAGCCAGTGCTCCAGAAAGCCAGCCCAGGACAAGCCTTCCAGCACTGAACGCGGCGGCCAGCCCCCAGGGCAGTGCTCTGCGGGTGTGGGAACCAAGTCAGCATTAACTGGACGACGGTGCCATTTTAAAGTCTACTCTCTATTTAATATTTCTAGTTCTACACTGTGTTTAACATTATGTAAAAAGTAAAGTGACAGGATTTTGAGTAGAAGCTGTTGAAAATGAGGTAAAACAAAAGGTACCGTTTAAGATTTAAAATTTCCCAATTCAATTTAAATTCATAGTTGAGTTTATTAATTCCATTAGTTTATCCTTCATCAGCCCTTTGTGAGAGTTTATGGTTGAGGGAATAGTAATGGTTGATAGGCCTTGCTCCATTATGAGGTTTTTGTGCCCTTGCTACATTCTAGCCAAGGGTGTTCCTGCATTCCCTACTTGCTCTGTTTTTTAGCATGCCCTTTTTGGCATGATAGAGAAGCCTGGCTTTGTTCCTTGTCAGGATGTTACTTTAATCAGCATACATCAGTACGAGCAGGTACTGTGGCTTTTTTCTTCCTTTTTTATTGAATTTATTGGGCGACACTGGTTAGCAAACTTACACAGGTTTCAGGTGCACAATTCTACAGCGTATTATCTGCACACCGTATTGTGTGTTTGCCACCCAAAGTCAGGTCTCCTTCCATCACCACTTATCCCCCATACCCGCTTCCACCTCCTCCCAGCCCCCCTCCGCCGGCGGCCACCGCGTTGTTGTCCGTGGCCGTGAGCTTTCTCTCTTCTTTTTTTCCCCCCATTTTGCTTAGTTCCTCTACCCACCTGCCCCCAGCCAGGTACTGTGATTAAAGCGATTTTACAGATGAGAAAATAAGACACACATAAATGAGTCTGAGAACTACCTCCCTAGCCATGCAAATTAGGTTAAAATGAACTTTTTAATTTTTTCTACCTTAAGTGTGCTAGCTATTCTGTCTATATACAAAGAAATATCAAGACCCAGATATGAGCTAAAGGCAAGGAGTCAATAACTTAAAATCATAAAATTTTAAAACTTTGAACATTTACATGGCAACTTCCACCCGCCCTGTCTCCCCGCCCCCCCTAAAAAAAAATTAACACCTTCATTTTGTTAAAACTCAAAAGTTAGCCCTGGCTGGTGTCGCTCAGTGGACTGAGTGCCAGCCTGCAAACCAAAAGGTCACCAGTTCAGTTCCCAGACAGGGCACAGGCCTGGGTTACTGGTCAGGTCCCTAGTAGGGGGCGTGTGAGAGGCAGCCACACATTACTGTTTCTCTCCCTCCCTTTCTCTCACCCTTCTTCTCTGTCTAAAAATAAATAAAATCCTTTTTAAAAAGTTCAGAAGCTAGAGATCTTTAAAAGCTTCTAGGAATCAAGGAGTGGTGCTTGGGAATTAGTGGAATAGTATTCATTACACACTTAACATGTGTATATTGACCTTGGTTATCTTTTTTGAACTTTGGGTTTATTCTTAACAATGCTGTACTTCATATTCTGTTTACTTTCTTCTGGGAAATGTAAAACTTTATAAGGGCTTTCATAAGTTCACTTTGAACATTGGCCCTGCAGTCTTCTTTCTCTTCAGATCTTAATGCTCTTCATTTTCAAGTTTAAAAACCCAGCTTTTGTGGTTATAATTATTTCTTTCATTTCATCTTACATACTTCTGTCAGCTGATAGTTGTTGCTGCCAAGCTAACACCTGCAGGAATCTCCAATTTGGGATGTGGTGAAGAAGGAAACTTTATTCAGTACAAAACAGCTCAATCATGATGCAGCCCTGGGTCTTGCCATCCCTAGGGCCAGGCCCCCTCTAGCTCGACAACTTTGCTGTGCTCCTGAACGGTCTGCTCTGCTACATGCTGGTCTGCTCTGCGGAGATACCTTCAGTGATTCAGTTCAGCCAGGGAGACTCAGTCTTCAATCTTCAGTCTTCAGTGGAAAGGGAAAGTGCACTCCCAGAGCAGGAGGGGAGCTGGCTTATATAGACAGAAGTTCCCTCCTCCCCCACCTTGTCCCTGTTTGGCCTTTCCTTATGCAAATGATGTCTCCAAGTCCTCGAAGTTTGATTGGTTCAACAGGCACTGTCCTTGGTTAGACTAGAGCTGCTCTGGTTGGTCGGAGCTGCACAGTTCCAATTGGATGGGGAAAGCCTCGGTCCTGTTGGTTGAAAATAGGATTCCAGGATCTCTTTCATAAAGACTGGCTCAGATGGCAGAAACACGGGGCAGGCGGGCAGGCAGCTCACTGCAGGCTTCTTCCTGAAGTGCATTTCGTGTAAGAGGCCCCTGGGCAGAAACGGCGCTATGCTGTTTTTGTTGTTGAATGTGAACTCAGTTATACATCAGGAGCCCTTCTTAGTAGGTACCTTCTTTCTCAGGGTTTATACATCCAACACAAAATAATTTACAAATTAGCTCATACTAAATAAATAAATATTTTTGTCTTAAAAGACAATTTTCAGGGTTTTGATTCTGAGTTAATTTCTTTATATTTGAGCCATTATAAAGATTAAGAGTTAGTAATTACTTGTGGTAAAATTTTATTGGTTTATATACTGCATTTAAATAAACCTATTTGAAAGTCTTCACATAAGCGAACATTTTTCTATGTTCCAAGTTATATATTAGAGTTGTGTATGTAGTCTTTAATGTCCCATATTTAGTGGAATATAGGTGACCTTGGAAAAGGCGATTGTGAAAAAAAAACTTTCTCTTTTCCTGTTGGCTTTAATTCAGAGTTGTTTCGCCCATAGCTCTGGAATAGTAAGAGCTGTATAGACCAGGGAAGTACCGTGTATTATCCCTGGAAACGGGTAACGCTCTGTCTCTGTGTTCTGTAGGTGCTTCTGTTGTGAGCTTATGTCGCACGAGGTGGGAACGGCACTCAACAGCTGTGCCAATTTCCTAGCAGTAAGGAGGCCCTAGCCTGGTTACAGATCTGATCTTTTGTGGAACATTTCATTATTTGTAGTTTTTGAGGATGATTTATTGACTTAATGATTCAATTTTGGTACACTTTCATATAGCCAAACTAGTATAATTGGGTACCCAAGAGTTACCATGTTTAGATGTTTCTTTTTTATCTTCCAGTTGGCACTACGAGATGCACTTTTGAAAAAGAGAAAAAGAATGAAGTAACCTGGACGAGCAAGTTTCCATTCCAAGGAAGACGCTAAATTTGTATCATTACTCTGAGAATTAATAAATCAAGAAAGTTTACATTAAAAAGTCCAGAAACACTGAGAAACACTGTATGGTGAAGACGAAAGTAAATTTGGTAGCAATTTGGTGTTTTATTTTGGAGATGGATAGTGGTGGGAATGTTTGAAATGTAAATAGTAGTGATGTTGTAAAATCATTTTCATTTAGCATTCTTGCGAAGAATAAATTATTGAGTGCCTGTTAATTATGACCATAGATGTAAAAACGACCATAATCCCTCACACAAGACATTCACAGCCCATTGGGAGGATGTGGGGGACGGGTGTACATGTGTATTTTCAGTGCAGTGTAAATAGTTCTCTAGTAGAGATAGATCCATATTTCTATGAGGTCGCAAAGGCCTTATAGACTAACTCTGCAGGGGACTGGAGTTACATATTCTCTTAAAACAGGACAATGTTACAAGAGTAAGAGGTTCTTACTTGTAAATAGGCTTACCTGCTGAAAACAGGTCCGTGCTGTACAGATTTTGGGTAGACACGTTAGCTCTTTTAGTCCAAAAGATTTTTTTTTTTTGAATGCCAGGTAAAGACTTTGCTTTTTACATTGTCTTAAGTATAAATAGTAATCTTGGAGTGTCTTTATCATTTGGACTACTCACTCAACCATAGAGGAAAAAAATAAATCAAATTGATTTCTTCCTTTTTTCACCCTGTAATATTTTCAGCCTTGTGTCCATAAAAAGGCTTCTGATATCAAATTATGCACTCTCATATGTGTTGAGCGGCTGCGTTGGTCTCCCTTCCCTAGGCGTGCTAGAGTGGGCCTCGGGGTCATGAAAACCTGTCCGTCTCTCTGTTTGCCAATTGTTGCATTTGGAAAGCTTGGTGCCCTTTACCTCAGATTTCTTATATAATATCATGGTAGAAGAGAAAATTACTGTATATTACTTTAAAGTGAAAAAGCAATTTTCTGGCCACTCTGAACTGGAAAGCAGCTTCTAAAACTACTTTTCTTGTTCCCTTTCCAGTATCTTCTGTTCACTTCTAAGTTCAACTTCAGTGTTATTTGAGTGAAACTGTGTGACTAGGGATTAGTTGTGAAGACCTTGAAGTTTAATGATTAAACCGCACTGGCAGCAGCTGCAGTGTCTCACAGGACGTGTCAGTGAGGCAAATTTGAATGATCCAGACTGGAAACTTCCCTCTTTTTGCGTTTTCGAACTGAGTGTCTCGTGTCTCGCTCCAGAGAGGGGTAAATAAAATCTAAATGGCATAGCAGCGAGGTCCACAGCTTTGCTGAATGAATCGTGATGGTGCCTGAAATTTCCTCCTTCGCTAGACTTTCCCACCTCACTTAGATGCCAAGAGACTGAAGTCCAATTTGTTCTCACTTGTGTTCTTCTAACTGTGGCCTCACCCTGCTCTTCACTGAACTTTATATGCAAGAGAGAAAACTATCTGGCTTACAAAGGTGCAGTCTTAGCTGTTTTATTTCTTTAATCCCATGGTATCTTATCTCTGTCTGGTTCCTTTTACTATTTGATAAATCTCTGAGGAATATTTTCTGTCTACTATAAATTTGAAGACCATGTTCTCAAGGTTGGGTGCTGCCAGCAAAGGCAAAAGAGACCTTTCAGGATGACTTTTACCTTGAAGAAGTCACCAGAGTCTTGGCTTCAGCTTTTCAGTCTCAAATTTTTGTCAGTGTTGAGAACTGATCCATTTCTTGGATGAGCTCTCATTGTCCAAGTTCATAATACATATAAAGTGATATATAAATCGAGAATGCTGATGTATTGTGTATGTGATCTTAGCATGAAAGTAAACACAAAGGCAGAGTCTGCTCCCTGCCATCTCTCAGTGCTTTGAAACAGGACCTACCCCATTGTTTTTGAGAGTTTTGAGAATATTTATAAGAACTTACCATGGTATTTTATCGTTTTTATTTTTTATCTTTTGCTTAATTTACTTGAAATGACAATTGCAGTTGCTACAGATACTTGTTTTACCCCTCATCCATTTTGGGGGAACTAATTTGAAATACAAAAATGTATATTGAATGCTACTATTTGCAAAGTGCCCTGCTAGATGCTGTGTGGGTTGCAAAGACACTGTTTGTGCCATGTAGAAACTTTGAATCCAGTGAAGGAAATAGACTTACAAAATGACTATATAGTACAAGGCCACTGATAGAGCTGTTAGAAAAAGCACAGCCTAGGACTTGGGCATCCTGAGGAAGGGGCAGTTCAGCCGGCAGGAAGGTGAAATGCCTGTCTGCCAGCAAACTGATGCTTAGGATGAACAGGGCAGCATGGGAAACATATTCCCGAATCATAAAAGAAAAAGTTATGGTTTAAAAATTGGTACAGCTTTTTAAAGGTTATGGTTAATATGAATTTTGTTTTCATTTCTTCATTTTGTAATTCTTTGAAAATTTGTAATCTAAGTAGAATGTTGTATGGCAACTGTATTAATCAGAACACAGAGTTTAATCAGCTGGAATATTTTGTTTTTCATACTGTTTTATAGAAACATTTTTACAAACTGTTCTGCTAAGTGACATCTTTCTGTTGTATATAAATAAAACTAAAAATTAACCATTGCTTACATGTTTTTAAAAAGTATTGAATATGAATAGACAGGTAAGTTACTGACATGAATCCTTTTCTCCTTTAAAAGGAAGTAATATTTTCTCTCAGTACAGGTTTTGGTCTGTACGTGTTTAAAATGAAGGCAAGGATAGAAAGCACAGCTAATTCTGTACTGTTTAAATGCCGTATGTTTGTATAGGGCACGCCTTACGTGGTCATTTTATTTCCTTCTCCAAATTCTGCTCTCACTGTTTTGTCAGTTTGACCTCAATATGGAAATGGTTTATGGTTTATCCACCTGGTGGAACGTTATGTATTTACAATAGGAAATGCTTATAAATGAAAAGAACAAAACACAAAGTATTTATAATATAATTTAATTACACATCAGAGAATAAGGAATAATAAAAGTCCAAGGAATATGCCAAGTATTAAACATGGTTTTCTTTGGTGTTGGAATCATGTGAGCACTTTTTTTCTTTCTACTTTTTGAATATTTTACAGTGTACATGTTTTTTACTTATGTTGTTGTATAAGAAAGAACTTTATTTGAGGATGGAGAATAAAGGTGCCTTAAGACTCACTCTTGTCATTCGTTTTTTTAATCAGAGAGGAGTGCACTTATACCAAGGCAAGGATCTGGCAGATATGCCAGAGTTGTGGTCTCGGCCCCTTAACCACTTTTTTCCACTTGTTTATGTACAGGGTGCAAGATAGGACCCTTGTCCTCTACCCAGCAATACTCAGTGTCAGCAAAAGTGTTACAGTAGTATAATTCTTAGGGAAAATAATTTGTAGCATATGCCAAGACCCTAAAAAATACATATCTTTAACTCAGACCCACGTCTGAGAGTCTCGTCAAAGAAAACGGGCCAGGATATGGGAAGAGATGTGTTTGGGGCTGTTTCGCTGCAAGTAACAGAATACGCATCTAAAAATAGGCTAACCAGTTTGGAGTCTCACATGAGAAATTGGAGGTAGACAGCTGCTGGTCTGAGCTCAGTGATGCCCTCAGGATTTTGGGCTCCTTTTCTGCTTTGTCATTCTTAGTGTGCTGAAGCCAGATTCTGGATTCAAAAGCTGGCTCTGGCATGGCCGTACGACCACAAGCAACATCTCTGTACTGCAGTCTCCTCATCTGTAAAAATGGAGATAATGACAACACCCTTATCTTCATAGATATTTCTTCTGTGTTTAAGGCAACAGAAATGGGCATTGTCACATCTATTCCTTTTACTAGGAAAGCAAAAGCTTTCACAGTGTCCCTGCAGCAGCCTTCCCTTAGGTCTCGTTAGGCAGAACTGGGTTACATGACTATCCTCCCAACAAGGGAAGCCAAGAAAGCAAGAAATAGGATTGTTGGCCTCTCAAGCCTAGATACACCATAACCATCCCAATAAAGCTGGGATTCTGTTGGTAAGGGAGAGAGGAAAATGGATTTTGGATAGGCAACTAGCAATGTCTGTAACAAGCTATGTGTAGGAACTTATAGTGGGACAAATGGGTGCAAGATAATATCTAAAATACGGGAATAGTTAAGCAACTTGGGATGTTAGTAAATGGAATAGTCAACCACTAAACAATCACTGATAAGAAGTTACTTAAAGGTAAGGTAAACACATAGTGTGAAAAATGTTACGCTATTTTTAAAAGTAAAGTATAAAGTAATTTTAAGACATTTTTCACATTTTTAGTTGATGAAATTGGAATGTCAAAATTTTTGCAAATAAGTGATAGTCTTTGCTATTGTATATTTTTGCCTCCTTTGTCAAATATTAGTTGACCATAAAGTTGTGGGTTTATTTCTGGGCTGTCTATTCTGTCCCATCGATCCGTGTGTCTGTTTTTATGCCAGTACCATGCTGTTTTGATTACTGTGGCCTTATAGTATAGTCTGATACCAGGTAACATGATTCCTCCTACTTTTTTCTTCTTTCTCAAGACAGCTATGGCTATTCAGAGTCTCTTGTGGTTCCATATAAATTTCTGAAATATTTGTTGTAGTTCTGTGAAATACACATTTCTTGTATCTTGATACAAGAATATCTTGTATCTTGATAAGAATTGCATTGAATCTATAGATTGCTATTGGTAGTGTAGACATTTTAATGATGTTAATTCTTCCTATTCATGAACAGTGTATGCTTCCACTCATTTGTATCTTCAATTTCTTTATTGTCATAATTTTCTGAGTACAAGTCTTTTACCTCCTTGGTTAAATTTATTCCTAGGGTTTTGTTGTTTCTTTGTGGGTTTCTTTTTTTTTTTTTTTGATTAATTGTAAATGGAATTGTGTTCTTAGTTTCCTTTTCTGATAGTTCATTATTGATGTATAATTAGCAGCTGGTTTCTGTATATTTATTTTGTATCCTGCTACTTTACTGAATTTACAAGTTCTAGAAGTTCTTGGTGGAATCTTTAGGGTCCTCTATATACAGTATCATGCTATCTGCAAATAAAGTCAGTTTTACTTCCTTTACAATTTGGATGCTTTTTGTTTCTTCCTGTCTGATTGCTGTAACTAAGACTTCCAGTACCATGTTGAATAAGAGAGTTGAGAGCAGACATCCCTGTTTTGTTCCTGATCTTAATGAAAACACATGTAGTTCTTGCCCACTGAGTATGATGCTGGCCTTTGTTACACTGAGGTGTGTTCCTTCTATTCCCACTTTACTGAGAGTTTTTTATCATAAATGAGTGCTGGATTTTATCAAATGCTTTTCCTACATCTATTGATATGAGCATGTGGTTTTTATCCTTCATTTTGTTTATGTGCTGTATTTCGTTTATTGATTTGCAAATATTGTACCATCCTTGCATCTCTGGGATAAATCCCACTTGATCATGGTGCATGATCTTTTTTTAATATATTGCTGGATCTGGTTTCCTAATATTTTGTTGTGGGTTTTTGCATCTTTGTTCGTCAGGGATATTGGCCTGTAATTTTCTTTCTTTGTAGTGTCTTTATCTGGTTTTAGAACAAGGATAATGCTGGCCTTGTAAAATGAGCTTGGGGATCTTCCCTCCTCTTGACTTTTTGGAATAGTTTGAGAACGATGGGTGTTAGTTCTTCTTCAAATGTTCGGTAAAACCTGTGAAGCCATCCAGCCCAGGGCTTCTGTTTATTGGGAGTTTTTTTTATCACTGCTTCAATTTCACTAGCTGTAATCTGACTCCAGAGTCTCTGATTTTTCCTCATTCAGTTTTGGGAGATTGTATGTTTCTAGGAATTTATTCATTTTGTCCAGATTGTCCAATTTGTTGTCATATAGTTGTTCATAATATTTGCTTGCAATTCTTTGTATTTCTTTGGTGTCAGTTGTTACTTCTCTTTCATTTCTGATTTCATTTGTTTAGGTCTTCTCTCTTTTTTTCTTGATGAGTCTGGTTAAAGGTTTGTCTATCTTTATCTTTTCAAAGAACAAGCTCTTGTTTTCATTGATCTTTTATATTGTTTTTCTAGACTCTATTTTGTTTATTTTTGCTCTGATCTTTACGATTTCCTTCCTTCTACTCACTTTGGGCTTTTGTTTGTTTTTCTAGTTCCTTTAGTGTCAAGTTACATTGTTTATTTGAAATTTTTCTTGTTTCTTGAGATAGGCCTGTAATGATATGAATTTCCCTTAGTACTGTTTTCACTGTGTCCCAGAGATTTTGGGTTGTGTTCTCATTTTCATTTGTTTCAAGGTATCTTTATTATTTCTTCCTTGATCTCATTGTTAACTCATTTATTATTTAGTAACATGTTATTTAGCTTCCATGTCTTTGTGTTTTTCTTTTTTGTCTTTCTTGATTTCTAGTCAGAGAAGATGTTTGATATGATTTTAATCTTCTTAAATTTACTGAGACTTGTTTTGTGTATATTCTGCTGGTTTGGAGTGCAATGTCCTGAAGGTATTTGTTAAATCCATCTCATCTATGATGTCATTTAAGGTGACTTGTTTTTTGTCTGGACTGTCTATCCATTGATGTCAATGGGGTGTTAAAAGTCCTCACTATGACTGTTATTACTGTCAATCTCTCCCTTTATGTCCATCAAAATTTGCTCTACATATTTAGGTGCTCCTCTGTTGTATGCATAAATGTTTACAAGGGTAATATACTCTTGTTGAATTTCTCCCCTTATCATTCCGTAGTGTCCTTCTTTGTCTCTTACTATAGCCTTTGTTTCAAAGTCTATTTTGTCAGACAAAAGTGTTGCTACCCCAGCTTTTTTCATTTCCATTTGCATGAAATATCTTTTTCCATTCCTTTACTTTTAGTCTGTGTGTATCTTTTGTCCTGAGATGGGTCTCTTGTAGACAGCATATATACGAGTCTTTTTTTTTTTAATCCATTCAGTTACCCTATGTCTTTTGATCGGAGCATTTAAATCATTTACATTTAAAGTGCTTGATAGGTGTGGATTTATTGCCATTGTATTCTTTTAACTATGTTCCTCTGTTTTTATTCTTATTCTTTAAGAAGGGCTTTTAACATTTCTTGTAATACTGGTTTGGTGATAACAAACTCCTTTAGCTTTTTCTTGTCTGGGAAGCTCTTTATTTCTCCTTCAATTTTAAATGGTAGCCTTGCTGGGTAAAGTAGCAAATGATAGTCTTGACATAATTGTCATGGCCTGCACATTAATGAACTGGGTCTAAAACACTTAAGATAAAACAAGGACCAGCATCAAAATTTAAAGAAGGGGAAGTCAGTAGCTTGTAAGAAAATTCTAGGAAAAAGAATGCAATTTTTTTAATTTTAAAATTTCATATTGATGTATAATATATGCATTTCTTAAAAAGTACAAGTACCATTAAGTTTACTTAAGCTCAATGAATTCTCACAAAATAAATATATCCCCGTTATCAGCATCTAGATCAAGAAACAGATCATTACTGACACCTTGGAAGCTCCCCTTTTGAGTGGAGGACTCAAATGCAGTAACACACAGGTTCTTAGTAGCACAGAGAGTGATGTGGGGAGAAACGTGGGCATCTGTGATGACAGGTCAAGCAGGATGATTCAAGAGTCTGATTTTGAGTGCAAAGACACTTGTGTGATGCCTTAACCAATTTGTTTCACTTTTTAAAACATATAAAAGATTAAGTGATTTTTAAATATGTGTGATAGAATTGAGAGAGTGTTTAACACATATGCATTTTAAATTCTGGTAAGAAAGCACTGTTGTAGTTTAAATGGCAGTGAGTTTTTTCTTTGAGATACTTAATGGTTCTTCTTACAACTTAATAATTTTATAAATACAGTATGCATGTGAAAATAGTTGCTCTGTGTGCGGAGACTATCGTTGAGTTTTCTTTTTCTGTACATATTATGCATGTACAATATTACAATTCTCCAAAGAAACAGAACCAGTAGGAGATATAGATAGCTGGATGGATGGAGGGATTGATGGATGGACAGGCAGATAGAGATAGATAGATGATAGATACATACATACATACATACATGCATACAAAATGGGAACTGCCTCGCAAGATGATGGAGGCTGAGAAGTCTCATGCTATGCTCTCACGAGCTGGAGAAGCAGAAGCGGCGTAATTCAGTCTGAGCCTGAAGGCCGGAGAGCCAGGACTGCCGATATCCCAGGGCAGGAGAAGATGGATGTCCCATCTCAAACAAAAAGAGCAGATTTGCCCTGCTGCTGCCTTTTCATTCTAGTAAGGTCCTCAAAGGATTGGGTGATGCCCACCTGCTTTAGTGAGAGTGATCCTTACTCAGTCTACAGATTAAAATGCTGTCTCTTCTGGAAAGACCCTCACAGACACACAGAAATAATGTCTGTGTAGCTGGGCATTTCTTAGCCCAGTCACTTTGACACATAAAACTAACCATCACAAAACAATCTGTAATGTTGCTGTAAAATGTTTATTCTAAACATTTTTTTAAAATAACCTAAAATATTGTAGTTCCATTTTTCACAAGATCCAATTTTGGACTACATGTTTTTCCTAATATCTAAGTTCACATCAGATTTAGGAATGCTTTAAAAGGGAATTTGACCAAGTGGCAAGATAAATTATGGACCAAATGGGAACCTAATTCTAGAAAATACTGCAAAATGGGAAGTTGAAAATAATTACATGGAGACTAAACTAAGAGTTATATTTATTTCACAACTTATTTTAAGGTTACTTGAATTTTTCCCTTTTGAAAAATTTTATAAACATATTACCTTTTTATTTGTGATATTTTTGAATATACAGAAATATATAGAAAATAATGAAACATATCAATCTCCCAGATGTATGTATTTATTTTTACCATATTTTTTTACTTTAAAGAACTAGGACATTAAGAGCACAGCTAAAGCCCCACTCAGTCATTTTCCTCCTTTCTCCTGAATAACCACTATCTTACCCTGCCTATCCTTCCTTTAGTTATTTTTACTACATTTGTGCATGTGTATGCAGAGTAGACAATATCATTTAGTATTTTTTTAAATTTAACGAATGGTATCATTATATGTATTCTTTTGCTGACTAAGTAACTCAACATCAGATTCTTGATAAATGAAGATTCTTTCATTTTAACGGTTGTATAGTTTCCTGTTGTTTACTCATGAATCCACAATTTACCCTACTGCAGAACAGTTAGATTGTGTCCACCTTTTCACTGTTTAAAAATCTTACCCCAATAAAGGTCTTTGCACATGTCTCCTTGGGCATATATGTCTTAGAGCCTTCTTTATCCAAAGTTTACATAGAAAGCTAGAAATGGAATTTTGGGTTGTAGAGTCCATGAGTCTTCAACTGTTCCAGGTAATGCTACATTTCACGTTCCTACCAACAACTCAATGAGTTCTTATTTTCATACGTCCATGTCAGCACTTACTGTTATTAGACTCTAAAACTCTAGACAATCTGTTGAAGTAATGGTATTATTTACATGGATTTTTGTCATTTGATTTTCCTGAGTTTTTGGTTGGTTGGTTTGTTGTTTTTTTTTTGGCTTTTGGTTTGTTTTGTTTTGAGAGTATATTTACTAAAGCTAGGGACACTGAAACAAGGAAGGACTTAAGAAGAAGCAGCTTCAAGAGGGGAACCTAAGTGGGGCTGCTGTGGTCTCACTGGGAAGTAAAAGTCACAGCGACAGAAGTGAGCCAAGGTGGGATTGCTATTGGCTCACTGAAAAGCGAAGAAAAGTGGGCTTTGGGGACAGGTTCAGGGGATTAGCCTGGGACAAGCTGCTGCTGCCCATTGCTCCCCTGGTTGAAAGTCTCATCAGGACCCATCGAGTTTAGGAGTGAAAAGTAAAGATGCACCCTGAGAGGGAAGAAAGGTGTGGGCTTGTTCCCGAGAGGGAAAGCTCCAATATCCCTGTTTTTATATCTATTTATTTTTCCTTTATCGATTTGTAGAGGTCTTTGTGTTGGGATACCAATTCTTTGTCAATTACTTATGTTGCAAGTGTCTCCACAGATAGGCAATGCCATCTCTGTGATAAACTAAGTTCCCATGAATACTTTGGATCTGGGAACTTTCAAAACAAGTTCTAGATCCTTTTAAAAATACTGCCTTTTTTAAGAGCAGTTTCAGCAGAATGTAGAGTTTTCATACACAATATCCCTTGCTCTACGCACCTTTGTATAGCCTCCTGTATTATCAGTATCTCCTACCAGAGTATTTGTTATTATTGATGAGACTACATTGACACATCATTATCACAAGTCCTTGGTTTACACTGGAGTTCATTCTTGGCTCTGTACATTCTATGGGTTTGGACACATGTATAATGACATGTAATCTACCATTGTAGTATTAACAGGGAGTTTCACTGCCCTAAAAATCATCTTTGCTCTGACTATTCTTCTGTAACCCCTGCAACCACTGATCTTTTTACTTTTTAAAAAGTTTTGCCTTTTCGGGATATCATAGACTTGGAATCATAACAGTATGTAGCCTTTTCAGATTAGTTTTTTTTCATTTAGTACTGTGCATTTGTTCCTCCCTCTCTTTTCATGGTGGGATCACTAATTCCTTTTTAGTGCTGAATAGTATTGCACTGTTTGGACAAAATCACTTAACTCATTTCTCAAAATGTGCCCCCAATGTTAAGCCATGCATGATTATATTAGTAAGAAGACTCAGTTCCTCTCTGGCTCTTGGTAAAGGTCTCAGTTGCTCGAGTTAGAGGATTTTCCATAGGATTTCTTCAGTGTGCTCAGAACATGACAGATGGTCAGGGTGAGCAATCCAAGAGAATGAAAGGAGGCTGCAATGTCTTGTGTTGCCTAGTCTTGGAAATCAGATATCACCTCAGCTTTATTCATTAGAAGCAAGTCACTAAGTTTAGCCCATAGTGGGGGCAGGGGGTGGGGAATTTTTTAAACTACCACACTACTTTAAACTGAACAAAATGAGATGCCAGCTATTTAAAAAAAAATGTTTCTGATACAATCATCTATCTTCTTTCATTCCCCACAGAAGTAGTTTTTAAACCGGAGGCTCTGACCATGAGCTGAAGCCTGCACAGCATAGAAACAGCAGAAAGGAGAAGGCGCAGAGTTTTGCAATTTCAGATCTCCCTTTTCACCTCTGTTTTAAATTGTCTTATAACATATCTATAACTTTTTAATAATAGAGGAATAGATTATATAAAGTTATGTTTAGCTCAACCTAATTGTAAATATTGCCTATTTTACCACACTATAGATTTGTTCATTCAATACATTTTATCATGGTTGTTTTAAAACCCTTGTATTTGTTTTTAATTTTTATCTTTTTAGCATCAGTCTCTAAGTGACTGGAGTCACTTTTTTTTTTTTTTTAATGCAAGCACACCTCTTTGAACACAGCTAATCTGTTGCTCCCTTGGTGATTCTTTCAATGCACCTATGGCTTCAGCGGACAACTCCTGCTACTCAGGCTTTGTAAACAAACAAATTAAGACCTGGGCCTTGATCAGATTTCAAGCAACGATCAGGAAGAATCAGGAACAAAGATGTGAAACTTTAACCTTACAGTGACATGCAGGCCATAAAAACAGGGGGGTGGGGGGGAAATCAGAGAGTGATGGTGTGTTCCATTTGACAGAGGGAGGAAAACCCTGAAAGAAAAAAATGTACTTTCCAAGTTTCGTCTACACATTTACTCTATTTTACCCACAGACGACCCTGCTAACCATTAAAGCGTCTCATTCTTACTTCAGTCAGATGATTTTCCCTGGACAAGTGTTCTGTCTCCCAGATATTGGAGACTCAAAGAGTTGGCGAGGACCCTTCAGGTAAAAGACTGTGTAGGGGGAGTTTGGATTCTGACAGCTTGGCTGGAGGCCAGCGCAAAAGCTCACCACCTGTGTGACCTTGGGCAACTTAACTTTTACAAGCTTCACATTCCGCACCAGAAAAACGGAGATGAATTAGTAGAGCCTGTCTTTCGGCTTTCTTTAATGGTTAAATGAGATAGAGTTAGCAAATACTTGGCACGTGAGTGTAACTGTTTAGCTTTTTTTTTTTTTAACATAAAGGAGGTGGGCCTGTTGAACAAAAAAATTTTTTAAAGGCTCACCTTCCTCTTATAAAATCCAGATTAATTAACCTTTTTAGAATTTAAATATGAGCAAATGAGGTGGTGAGGGAGGGATTGGTCCCCTTCTACCACTTTAGGACTCTCCTGCTGCCTCTTCGCTACTGAAAATCATTTTCTTAACCTTCTCGAGGCCACAGTTTACACTCTCCACATCCACGTGGGTGAGATGGGGTAGGGATTGGGGGTGAGCAGCCTCGGCCCGCAAATTTAGCGCCCCCGCAGGAGAGAGAGCGCGGCGGGACTCTGGATGCGGCCGGAGCGGGAGCGATGAAGGCACCGGGAAAGCGCGGCGGGAACAGCCGATCTGGCCGTACCGGGTCCTGGGTGACCGGGCACGTCAGGCCGTGCCCTGGCTCCGCCTCCGGCCCTCCCGGCACCGCCCCGGCTCCTCCTCCTCCTCCTTCAACTCTTCACCCTGCTTAGGCCGTGGCCGCTACGGTCCTAATTGTGGCCGCCCAGCCGGAGCAATGCAAACTGCCGGCCCGGCGCTGGCGCTGCTGCTGCTGCTTTTGGTCGCGGCGGGGGTGTCTACCGCCGCCGTGCCCCTGGCCCCGCCGCTCTTCAACGTGAGCCTGGACGAGGCCCCCGAGCTGCGCTGGCTGCCGGTGCTGCAGCACTTCGACCTGGACTTCTTGCGCGCCACGATGGCGCACATCCTCGAGTGAGCGGGGGAGAGGGTGTGCGGGGATAGTCTGCCCGGGTCCAAGTGCGGGAAAGCCCAGGCACGCGCGGCTCAGTGTGTCTGAACCGAGACTCGTTACCCTTTCCCTCCCTCTGCGACAGCCTTGCCCAGCACCCCACCCCCCCTCCTCCGGGCCTCTGGAGTGCCGAGGGGTTGGCGGGGACCAGAACTGGTATTCACTGCTGTTCTAGGCAGCGTCAAGGTTGGGGATGATCCGGCGCGGCTGGTTTGGCTTTCAGGTTTGGTGTCACCAGTGACACGCCCGTCTTCCAGACATTCCAGGTCAGGGTGGCGCGCGAGATGTTGATCCGGCCGCCCAGCTCCTGAGTAGGGGACCCAGCCACTCCCTCCTGGTGGGCCTCGCGGGCCCTCCAAGTCCGCCCCTTTGGGGATCATGCTTTCTCACCCTCTCTGCTTCTGTGGAAGTTTTCTTTTTCTGTCCTGGACTCTGCGGATCTGGTGATGCGGGGCCTCAGGTGTCAGCTCTCTGGGGAAGGAGGGCACCGAGCACTCACACGGAAGGATGAGAGCCTTAGATACCCGCACCCTGCACCTCCAGACACAGGCACTCGCACCCCTCCAACGCCTGAGTTTAAACACCCTTGTGGCTTTTAATTTCTAGGGATACGGTCCCCAAGTGGGTCCATGCAGCAGTGCAGAAGGCGGTCACGGAGCTGGAAGGCTCCCTGCCCCAGCCCTTCACCGACGAGATCCACGGCATGTGTGACGTCCTGAACTTCAGCCTGGCCGACTGCCTCGTTGTTAACCTGGCCTACGAGTTCACCGCGTGAGTGAATGCCCCACGCAGCGTGATTTACGTGGACTTACCAGGATCACCTGTGACGTCTGAGTGGGAACAGACATGTTTTCAGTGCGGTAAAAATAGAGTGGCTGCCCGGAAACCCTCAACACATCCTCTTTGCTTCTATGGGTAAATCTGAACTGCAGATGCATGGGCTTCAGGCATCTTACCTGACCTAAACACTGAACGTTTCCTCTACCTGAAGCCCCCTTTCTTCCCTCCATTAATCCAGGTAGCATCCCACTTTTGAAACTCTACTAAACATGTACCTTCCAGGAAGTTTTTGAAACTAACCCCACACTCATCTGGACTCTCTAGCTAAACTAGTGACCCTCCGACCTTATAAATGCAGGGTGTCATCCTAGCACTGATCTGTGCCCTGCATTTCTCCCCCCAACCCCCGTCCTTGTCATGCCTAGTGATCCTGACTCCTCTTTCCCAGTCTGTTCCCTCCAGGGCTGGGGTCACAGGGAACACGGTTCTGGCGAATAAGACCAGCCAATATTTGGTACACCGAGTGGGCATGATAAAAGGTGGCGCCCAAACATGAAGGCAACGCAGGGTTCCTGGCTGACCCTAGGCGAAGTGCCTGGGAAGCCTGAAGTCCCCAGTGACTCCTTAACAGGTCCTGGAATTAAGGGGTTTGACTTGGTTTCTGCCTTCAGGACCTCACTGTTTTGCAACCAGACCAGCCTCATCTAGTAACATCTTGCAGATACTTAATAGCTTCTGGCTGCCAAAAGATGATAAAAAAAAGTTCTTGGGATAATGAAACTTTACTCCCCGCCTCCTCTGGCATCTTCTCAAAACAACCAGGCAGAGTAGGTTCAGATGTACTGTGACTGCCTTTCTTTAAGGAAGATGTTTTTAAGACACAGGACACAGTCCTGTTAATTAAGTTAATTAAGTTAATTTTGCCATTCTGCATCCCCTAACCCCATCTTTTCCCTATTCTGACATGTGGCTTTCTCAGTGAAAAAAAAGAAATCAATTTTCGTGTTCACTTTCACCTTCTTTTGTTGGAGTCACTGATTGAAGCAAAAGTTCTAATAAGAACATTCCAATTTTGGAATGTTGCCTGACAATACAAAACATAGTCAGGCTCCACTAGCATTAACAAAAGAAATGTTTTATTCTCATTTCTGATGGAAGGCTTTTTGAATCAGGATAAGATTAGCTACCCTATATTGAGCCTACAGGGTGCCAGGCCCTGGAGATGCTATTACCTGTTGTGAATTGGAAATCAAGCCTCAGGGGAACAACTTGCTGAAAGTCAGGTGCACGGTGAGCGCTCAGAGCGGCTGCTAAAAGCACATGTGTCTCCCGTGCACCGCGATACTTCTCCCAAAGCAGAGGCTGGCTCCCATTGTCCCCTGTGCTTGTGGGCTGCCTGATGCAAAACACTTGGACATGACACGGAAGTGCTGTTGTCTTGCCAGTTTTGAAAAATCATCTTTGAGAGATCCCACAAACTTTGCTTTAGCCACCTCCAGTGTTCTATCAGTGCCCTCCTTGACATGAACTCTTTGAGGTTAAGATCAGAAACCTTGAAAAAAAATTAAAACCTGACCACACTTTCTACTTTAAACAAACAAAAAATTAAGTAACATTTATTTTCTCCTAATTATAAAGGTAATATGTAATCATTCTAGAAAATTAGTAAATGTAGAGAAGTAAAATTAACTACATCCTATTACTCAGAAATGACCATCAGTTCTTCAAGGTGTTTCCTCTCAGTTTTCTGTGGATATACTTATCTCTTTCCTGCCCTCAGGATTGGATGTGCTGTATGTAGAAGTTTTCTCCCATATCTATCTTCAGAGAATACATTTAGATATCCTACCACCCCTCTTTCTCTTTTCCTCAAACTACTTCTCTCTGGCTGAGACTTTTAAAAGTATCCTTTTCTCTAAAGGGGGCCAGAAAAGTGTCAAGCCCCTAAGATTTGCTCATTCTATTTGCTTTTAGAAATTCATGGAACAGAGAGGTGATCTTGAGCAAGCTTTGAATGATGTGTTAAACAGACTACACTCTGCCTCACAGAGGAGCAGCAAAGCTCCGTTCTAGCTGAGCCCCGAATGGGTCAATTTCAGATTTAGATTTAGAATGAAATTCTCCTTCAGTATGTTTTCAGTGCCGTGTGTGCCAAGGGCAAAGGTCTAGTAACACTAAACGCTGATGAGATGGGTCCAGTTGTATTTTCATCTTAAATTGTGAATACATAGTCTTGTACAAGAATGACATAGCTTGTGTGTCCATTGTAAGGAATAACAATTGTGTTTTACTCTAAGGACTTACCTTAAAAATGAAAAACTCATTTTCCATTTTCTTATTTGTCTCATTCATTTCTGTTGGACCTTCCCCTTTTCTCAGATTCTGCACCAGTATTGTGGTCCAAGACTCCAGAGGCCACATTTACCATGGGCGGAATCTGGATTACCCGTTTGGGGATTTCTTACGCAAGATGACCGTGAACGTGCAATTCTTAAAGAATGGGCAGGTACAGCCTGTACAACATAAGATTCTGAAATCCGAGACTTGCTGACCCAAGTTAGCGACCCTTTGGGTGGCCTACTACTTAAATATGTTATCAGTTTCAGATACAAAAAACATCAAGCTCCTGGAAAAATAAACCTGAAGAGAGGTTTACGTCAATTATGCTCATCAAAAGACGTGCCATCTGTTATTATTAAGCATCTAGTTAGAGAGATCAGTTCATATTCCTTAAGGAAATCTCTATGAGGGTGTGATCCGTTGTCCACTTAGATGCCGAGTCAGCTGTTTCCTGCGTTTTTCCATGTTCAGGCTGCTCCTGGAATGGGGTGGCGGGGGTGGGGTGGGGGTGCTGTATGGTGTAATGGCTAGAAATACTCAACTTTGGGGTCTCACAGTCCGGGCTCTGAATCCCGCTTCTGTCACTTACTTCCTTTGTGAGCCTGGGAAATCACTTAAACCCATTTTGCGGACTACAGCTCAGAGGCGCTAATAATTACTTTATGGAGGTAGTTATACAGGTTAAGTGAAGTAAAATCTATGTAAAGCATGTGGTAGATGCTTGATAAATGTGGCCAAATAACAAATGGCCCTTTCACAAGTATGATTGACCCACACCACTCCCTTATGTATGATCTTTAAGAAATTATACTGAAATCATTTTATTTTCATCATAGTAAGGACTAGTAACACCAAACAAACACTGGTGAGTTGTATCCAGTTGTGTTACTTATTTAAATGTATGATCTAATATGTACTATTGTCGCATTTCTGTGTAAATGTTTAGGGAGACAGCATTAATCAGTGTTGACTGAGTACACATAGCATGCTATCGCTATGAAACAGAATGGAGCATTGCAAAGCCAAATATTGGCTTTGGGGGTCATTGTTTAAGGACAAGGACTATATGCCATTTATCCTTTTCTAAAAAAAAAAATTTAAGATTTTATTTATTTCTTTTTAGAGAGAGGGGAAGGGAGAGAGAAAGAGAGGAAGAGAAGCAGAGAAACATCTATCAGTTGCCTCTCACGTGCCCCCCAGAGCCAAGGGCTGGGCCTATAACCCAGGCATGTGCCCTAACTAGGAATCGAATTGGCAACCTTTTGGCTTGCCAGAGGACACCCAGCCCACTGAGCCACACCAGTCAGGGCTTGTTTATTCTTTGCATTTAGAGGTTGAGTCGCTATGAAAAACTCATTTACTAAATATTCATTTGGGCATCTGCTTTTACAAACAAAAATCTTTTTTTCATTAAAAGCACAAACAACACCCTGGTGTGACTCGGTGGATTGAGTGCCGGCGCATGAACCAAAGGGCTGCCAGTTTGATTCCCAGTCAGGGCACAGGCCTGGGTTGCTGGCCAGGTCCCCAACATGGGGTGCGCAAGAGGCAACGACACACTGATGTTTCTCTCGCTCTCTCTCTCCCTCCCTTCTCCTATCTCTAAAAATAAATAAAATCTTAAAAAAAAAATAAATTAAGACAACACAGGGTTTCCCACATATTGCTACTTCAAGGATGGAGCTTTTTAACCTTCATGTGGGAACCCCTTCGGTGAACCCTGTTGATCCCTTCTCAGAATTATGGTTTATAATACAATATAAAATGCATGGGATTACAAAAAAATCCATTATTTTGAAATACTGCCATTTCAACATTATTTTTTTTCTTAACACATTAATAGTAAAATTTGGCAGTGGCTCTGATAACTACCATAATTTCAGGGTGGTGATAAGTGTGAATGGTATTTCAAGACAATGTAGGTATAGCATAGCAAAATGGATATGATACCATTACATACGTGAAAATATCTGCAATTCTGGTGACAGAATCACAGACACTGCTCTGATGACGTGTTTTATTGCATGTATTTACTACAGAGCAAGTGAAGTTTCAGTTAGAGGTTAGTGCAAATACAGATGTACCTTTTTTTTCCCATCCAAGGTCATAGGTCCACTGAATTCTATCCAAGGTTAAATCTAGAAGGCTATTTCAGGGTTTTTAATCTACTATGTTGTAACTTTAGAAGAAAAAGAAATCCATGAAATGGTGGGGCAATCTCAAAGTATATTTGGTTGGAATGGTAAAATGATATCTTATTTCTTGATTTCAGATTGCATTCACAGGAACCACTTTTGTTGGCTACGTGGGATTATGGACTGGTCAGAGTCCACACAAGTTTACAATTTCTGGCGACGAACGAGGTAATCAAAAAGAACCCCCAAGCATTTTTAGCTATTTCCTTGTTGAGTTTTATCCAAGCACTTCATTGACTCACCCAACAGAACACATAGAAGAACACCTACTACACGTGATGGCAGGGACTGACACTCTAGCGAGGCTAGACGAGCAGGGGACAGGTAAGCAAGGAAGGTGACTGAAGGTGCTACCAAGTGCTACCAAGAAAGTAAAACAGGACAGTGTGATAGATGAAGTTGGGGCTAGGGTCCCCTACCCTCTGACAGCTAGAGGGTCAGAGAAGGCCTGACTCGTGTGATCTGGGAGCCAGGTCTGCAGAGGCTGCCTGAAGGGCGTCCTGCTGGATCCCAGTGGTGTGGCTACAGCATGGAGTAAGGAGAGAGTGACACGAAAGATGGTAAGGAAGGCCGAGGCCATGGTGAGGGTCACGGGAAGGAGTTTGGGTTCTAAGTCTGATGGATGCTCTTAAGGATTTTAGGCCAAGGACTGAACAGATCTGATTTATATATTTAGCTATTACTTTGCTGCTCCGTAGAGACTGAACTGTGTTGGCTTAAGATAGAAGCAGAAGACTGCTAGGAAGCTATGGCAGTAATCGAGAGGCTATATGATGGCTTTCCATGGGCAACGTCTGCCAAGTACTTTACAGTTTATTGTGTACTTTCTCCTAAGTTTCCTCATTAGAGACTCACGACAGTCCTGTTACATAGGCAGGGCTGATATTAAGCCCATTCATTATGCAGAGGAGAAAATTGAGGCTAGGAGAAGAAATGACAGCTAGTAGAGTGGGGGATGTGGATCTCAAATCGATATCACAGGTCCTGGGCCAAAGCTCTGTTTGTTATACAATCGCACTGCTATTCTCTGAATCTCAGGGGACATCATTTAGTTCCACAACATGTGGGAAACCCAGAGAAAGACAAACGCTTGTCTCTGACCCAGGAACTTGCAGCTGAGAAAAAGAGACATACACAAGGAATCTCGAAAGCTTAGTGGTGGTCGTTGATGGACCCAGTTGACTTCCTGTTGTTTCCTTTGATTAGGTGTATTCTTATCTTTTGACATAAATAAGGCTTTACCAGGAAGATACTGGTTGAGTATATAGTAGTTGGTTCTTTATTCTAATGTACTTTGACATTTTCTCAAATGTCAGCTCTGAGTGAGACTGGTTCTTAAATGGTACTCTAACCACAACATGATAGTTAAGATTTTACACAGAATGTCTGTAAATGTATGTATATTTAGTAAAAAGATGGGCTTCGTTTCCACCATTTTGCAACTCAAATTGTTTAACAAACTGATTAGTAGAACCTGAGGTATGAGCAGTTTTAAAGTATCAGAGATATTTTGTAACATATGCATTTAATTAAACACTGTCAAACTGGTTTTTAAAAACTTTTAAAACTTGCCCTGGCTGGTGTAGTTCAGTGGATTGAGCGTCGGCCTGTGAACCAAAGGGTTGCTGGTTCAATTCCCCAGTCAGGGCATATGCCTGGGTTGGGGGGGGGGCAGGTCCCCAGTAGGGGGCGCGCTAGAGGCAACCACACATTGATGTTTCTCCCCCTCTCTTTCTCCCTCCCTTCCCCTCTGTCTAAAAATAAAATAAATAAAATCTTTAAAAAAAAACAACCTTTAAACCTTTTTAAAGCCTTATTTGAATGAAAACTATTTTAATCTTCTAAGATTGAGTTGAAATGCCTGAACAATAAGGGAACATCCCTTGCTTAAGGGAGATAAGGTGTTCAGTTCAGTTTCTGGGCATGATGGAGAGTGCGAACCGTACCCCTACCACCCTGGGCAAGGAGATGAGGAGCCCGAACTAACCACCTGGCAGTTGAGATCTCAGACTCCAGAGCCAGCCTGCCTCGGTTTATATCTTGGTGCTGTCCCTTGCTTGCTGAGTGACCATGATCAAGGTGCCTACCCTGTCTGTACTTCAGTTTCCTCACCTGGAAAGCAGGGATGATCAGCACGGTTGTGAGGGTGAAAGGAGTTCACGTATGTGAAGTTCTCAAAGCCATGCCTGGCACAGAGTAAAGACCATAGAAACATGTGTTGTTATGGTCGCGTCTCCAAGCCCGACTCCCCTGACACCCAGATCGGCGTACCCGACCACCATCTCTGCATCTCCACTCTGGTGTCTGTCTGCTAGGTCTCAAACCTAACATGCTTAAACAGGTCTCTTCCCTTTTTCTTTCCTTCTTTTCTTAACAGTACACTCTCCACCCAAATCTTTTCCTCTCTTGGTTTTCCATGTCTTAGGAAATGACACTTCTTTTATTTTTTAAATTTTTTTTTCATTTTTTTAATGTTCAAGTACAGTTGTCTCCATTTTCCCAACACCACTTTCCCTGCCCCACCCGCCCCCACCTCCCACCCTCAATCCTTTGGCTTTGTCCATGGGTCCTTTATACATGTTAGGAAATGGCACTTCTAATCAGCTGACTGTACCAGGAGAAAACTTTGACCCTTGACTCCTCAAGTCTTGTCAGCTCTGCCACCAAAACTAGACTGTCCCTGCCTGTTCTACCTTCACTGCGAGGCTCGCTGCCGTCACCCCTGTACAGCTGCAGTCCCTATTCCTCTGGTCTCCCTACTACTCACCCTTCTACAATTCTTTATCTATCTAGCAGCTGGCACAGTCAGGTTGTTCCGCTGTTTAAAACCTACAGTGACTTTCCATTTCACTTATAACCAATCCAGAGTCCTGACTTTGACCTCAGAACTCTGCACCTCGTTTTGTGCCTGTCTCCTTCTCCCTCCATCCACCTGCACCTCACCAGCATTCATTCAGTTCCTGACATCTGTCAGGCTGGTTCCGGCCTCAGCTCCCTGACACCCATGCCCTCTGTCTGGAAAGCTTGTCCTATCTTAGCTCAAATGTCCGCAACTCAGAGAGGTTGTCCTTACATTCTCCTCGAAAGAAATCCTCCCTTGTCACTCATGATTACATTATTCTGTCTTAGTTTCTTTGTTAGATTTATTCAAATCTTGTTTGTTTAAGTCACCTGAGCACAAAGTCAGGAGGCTTTTTTTAGAAATAAATGGTGAAAATTTATTCAAGGATGCAAACCAGTTATACAATTAGATAACACCCAGGGTGTTCAGAAGAAGAAAGAAAAGAGTTTTTATAGTAAACAGTGCACTCTTCAGAAGAATGAGTCAGGCATCCTTAGCCTCTAGACTGGTCAGAGACGGTGATCTTCTAGGTGTCAGGGGTTCTGGGTAATGGATGTCGGGCTGTCTGGACATGCGAACACTCTTTTTTTAGTTCTTCACAGGGTTATCTATCGGATATATCTGTATTCTATATCTATGTCTGTCTGTCTATCTACCTACCTACCTATCTACCCGCCCTGGCATTGATACACTACTAAAAAGTTCAAAAGTTTAAGTTGCCTGGCTAATTAAAGCTGGAATAGAATTGTTTCTTCATGCCTCAGTCTACTTGGCTTTAGTAATTCAGCAGTTCGACTGCAGTGACTCCATTTTATTTCTTCACTCTTTCCTCAGTACACTACTTTCTTCTGTTCACTGTTAAATTTAAGGGTCTGGACCAAGTCGGGGTATGGCACTGTTTCATGGAAAGGGCATATAAGCAACGTGGCCCCCAATGCCGAAGGAGCTGAGAGGCCAGAGAAAGAAGCAAAGTCCAGCTGGTTAATTTAAGGAGTTGTAAAGGGATCTTACAGAAATGCTGTCCTGGGTGGCAGAGGAAAAAATACATCATCCCCCAGACCACCTGTTTTATACCCCAAAAGAAATGGACCTACGCACTCCAAAAGAAAGAGGGGGTGATCTAGGGAAACAAAGCGACCAGATAGTGGGCACTGTGGCACCAGGGTGAGTTAACAGATAGATAATATCAAGGACAACTTGCCCCTTGGGCACCGTGCCCCTGAGGAAGGACTCAGTGGTGGGGAAGGTGAAGGTCAGCCGTGAATAACCTGGAACCTCTGCGCGCGCGCATGCGCGCTCTCCAGAGTAGCGCCCCCAGGGAAAGGGGGAGGGGGCAGATGGAGTCAACTGTGTCTGAGCGACCACGGAGCAGACGCTCAATGCTCGACTCTTGAATGAAAATCATTCTTTGAAAACAATTCCCCTACAGATATCTTTACAGATATTAAAAAGTAGTTTTGAGAAATGATTGTAAATTTGTATTTTTTTAAAAAGTGTGAGCCCAAATCAAACTTAACATTTCTGAAAAATATATGTCCTCTACAGTCTTCCTAATTCTTACTAAACCACTTCTCGGGTAGCTCCGTAATTTTATTTTGCCTGAGGTAATCAGTAGAGTGGTTTCCTTTAGCGTAATTATTGTTTCCGGGCACCAGAAGCTCCGTGTATGGATGCGATACACACACACATGCACACACGTGCACAGAACGCAGAATCTTTGGTGCTTGGAAACAATGCTCTTAGCTTCATCTTCAAAAACTGGGTGCCAGTAAAATCACTCTTTATCCACCAACCTCTCTCCCCCATTAGCTTATGCTATGGGAAAGAAACGAGACTTAAGGAATTTTTTAAAGTGGCAGCAACTTTATATTATGTGTATATATTTATTGTTCCTTCAACTCGGCAGATAAAGGCTGGTGGTGGGAGAATGTGATCGCTGCCTTTTTTCAGAAACACTCTCCGATCAGCTGGCTTATCCGCACTGTGAGTATATTGACTGGAGCCCACCTCAGCCTAACTTCATCTTCTAAACTGTGTTCCTGCTCTGATACTCTGTGTCATTTACCGATGTCGTTCTTAATGTAAGAAACTCCTGAAAAGGATAAGCATCTAAAAGTTTGCAAAGTGCATATCAACCATTTTGATCATAAAAGTCTCAAGGGTAAACAAAGCTGGACACTAGTTAAAGTGGTAAGGACAGATTTTAGTCAATAATATAATACTGCAATAGGAAAAAGTGTCCAGTGTGAACAGAACTCAACTTCGATTTGTACAGAGCTGCCTGGGTGTTGGAAAGGGAGAATGAGGGAATAGGAGGGGTGAGGGGGTGCAGAGCACAGTCAGAGAAGTGACAAATTACAAAAAGCGGAGAACAGAGGCTGTCCCTGTAAAACCTGTCTCAGTTTGCTAGCTCAGGCTCCTTCCCCGCAGCAGAGACGGAGAGGGGGCCCCACCTTCAGGTGCTGGCTGGAACAAACAGTGGACTCTGCAGGGAATGCCCAGGGAGGAAAGTTTTCATCTATTCTTCTAGGTTCTTCTGGCTGATCTAACAATCAAATTGACATGAGACAGATTAGCAGGAGAAAAAAAATTAAAGTTTAGGAATTTCTATACCTCCTGTATACACAGAAGACTGTATACCCAGGAAAACTGAGTAGCTCTCACCAAAAGGGTGGAAGCCATTACCTTAAATACCACATTCATCTAAAGACAAAAGGATGGGGCTCAGTTATGGGAGGTAACCAGGAAAAGTGCAGCAAACGAGTAAGATGTTTAACAGACTAGTAGTTACCAAATAATTATGGAGATGTAAAGTACAGCCTAGGAAATACAGTCAATAATATTGTAATAACTATGCATGGTGCCAGGTGGGTACTGGAAATATTAGGGGGTCCACTTTGTAAAGTATATGGTTGTCTAACCACTGTGCTGTACACCTAAAACTAATATAAAATAATATTGAATGTAAACTGCAATTTAAAAAATTTTTAAATAAAAAAAGTAAGATGTTTATGTAGGTTTAAGTCCCAGCTTTCTCCACTGATAACAGTTTCTTGAGATTTAGATATCCTCTTCCAGGGAGACACCCTCACAAATGGAGAGTTCCCTTACAGATGGAAATGCCTCTTACAAAAGGGTGACTTCTACCTGGTTTTCAGAGCTTCTGCCATGTCTGCTGTTTCTTAAAAATAACCAGCATAAAGTAATCCTTATGCCAAAGAGACATATTTTGGGATAGCAAATTCTGCTCCCCTACAGCAGCCTTGAGTTTTCTCAGGCAGTCACTATAAGGGGGGCTAGGGTCATCATAGGGGTGTGGCCTTGAGCTGTTAGAAACTATGTTAGTGTTTGTTCCAACCTTTATAGGCTAAGGTGAAGACCTGGTCAAGGGGAGGGCTCAGAGGAGGCTGGCTAGAGTTTGGTCACAGAGAGAATCTTTGTCATAGGTCAGGCTTTTCCACAATAGCTGACTGAGATAAGAGATAATATTATGCTTTTCTACAGATATAGATGTGTGTCTCCCCCACCCCCACCTTAGAATCTCTATTGGCAAGTATACGAAGTAGCAAAACAAATGCATTAGAAAAGGAACATCTGCTTTACAGGACCTATTAGACAAGCAGAGTTCCAGGCCACATATAAATTGTCATTTGACCAGAGAAAACTTGTCTTCAAGGGCACATCTCCGGTGCTGGGATCTGGCTTGGCCAGGCTTAACCCGTTTGGTCCGTCTTGGTGTTACTCTAAATGATCTAGCCCCTCTGGACTTGCAGCTCTCCTAATCTTTTCACTTGGGTGCTCCCTAAAGATGTTGACAAACTATGCATCCTTTACGCATTCTTAAAATGATTTCCAAATTATTTATCGGAAGATTAAACAGCTGCAAAACATCCAGTGTATTATCAGTGTTGATATTTAAAAATGAAACTATAAATCTATTCAGTGGTATCTGAACACCAAAATATTTTTTTAAAATTTTAGACGTACTTCAAATAAAATGAAATGCACAGATATTAAGAGTTTAGTTTGTGTTTTGACAGCTGTACACACTCATATAGCCATCCCTGTAACCAACAACAAAACAAGATTCAGAACATTTCTAAGTCTCTGGAAATTTCCCTAGCGTCCTGTCTAATCAATGCCCGACCTCCTCTGACACCTAGCCTCCCCTGAGGGAACCACTCTTTGACTTCTTTCACTACAGAAATGTTTTACCTGCTCAAGAATTCATATAAATGAAATCATAGTATGTGGAGTCTATTTTTTTCACTCAGCATAATGTTTTTCAGATTCATCCATGTTATTTGTGTCACTTGCTCATTCCTCTTATTACTGAAGAACACTCAATTCTATGAATATGCCAGTGTTTATCCATTTTCTTGTTGGCAGGTGTTGGGTTGTTTCCAGTTTGGGGTTATTATGAATAACCTACTATAGAAATTCTTGTAAAAGTCTTTTTTTTAAATTATATTTTATTGATTATGGTAGTATAGCTGTCCTGATTTTCTCCCCTATACCTGCCTCCACCCAATACCCGCCACTCCCTCAGGCAATCTCCACACCATTGTTCATGTCCATGGGTCCTGCATATAAGCTCTTTGGCTACTCCCTTTCCTATACTGTACTTTACTGTCCATGGCCATTCTGTAACTACCTATTTGTACTCCTTAGTCCCTCACCCCTTTACCCATTCCCTCACACCCCCGTCCCATCTAGCATCCATCAAAACCCTCTCCATGTCCATGATTCTGTCTCTGTTCTTGTTTCTTTGGTTTGTTTTTTAGATTCAATTGTTGATACGTATTTTTACCATTTTTATTGTTCATAGTTTTGATCTTCTTTTTCTTAAGTCCCTTTCACATTTCATATAATAATGATTTGGTCATGATGCATTCCTTTAGTTTTTTCTTGTCTGGGAAGCTCTTTATCTGCCCTTCGATTCTAAATGGTAGTTTTGCTGGGTAGAGTAATCTTGGCTAGAAAGTCCCTGCTTTTCATGACTTTGAATATTTCTTGCCAATCTCTTCCAGCCTGCAAAGTTTCTATTGGGAAATCATCTGACAGTCTTATGGGAACTCCCCTGTAGCTAACTAAGTGCTTTTCTCTTGCTGCTTTTAAGATTCTCTCTTTATCTTTAACTTTTGGCATTTTCATTATGATGTGTTTTGGAGTGGGCCTCTTTGCATCCCTCTTGGTAGGGACTCTGTGCTTCCTGGACTTGTATGTCTGTTTCCTTCACGAAATTAGATAAGTTTTCTTTCATTACTTTTTCAAATAGATTTCCAATTTTGTGGTCTTTCTCTTCTCCTTTTGGAACCCCTATGAGGTGAATGTTGGACCTCCTGAAGTTGTCCCAGAGGCTGCTTATACAATCTTCATTTTTTTGGATTCTTTTTTCTTCTTATTATTCTAATTAATTGTTTTTTGCTTCCTTATATTCCAAATCATTGATTTGATTGTCAGCTTCATCCACTCTACTGTGGTTTCCCTGTAGATTGTTCTTTATTTCACTTAGTGTATCCTTCATTTCTGACTGGATATTTTTTATGCTGGTGAGGTCCTCATTAAGTTCCTTGAGCATCCTTATAACCAGTGTTTTGAACTCTGCATCTGATAGATTGCTTATCTCCATTTTGTTTAGTTCTTTTTCTGGAGTTTTGTTCTGTTCTTTCATTTGGACCATGTTTCTTTGTCTTCTTGTTTAATTCTATATAATTGCTTTGATTCCGTGTCTTGGTAGTGTGGCCTAATGTAGTAGGTGTCCTGTAGGGTCTAGTGGCACAGCCTCCCCTATCACCCAAGCTGGGTACTCAAGGTGTGCCCTTTGTGTGGGCTGAGTACACCCTCCTCTTGTAGTTGAGCCTTGGTTGCTGTTGGCAGATCAATTGGAGGGATTTACCCAGGCCAGTCAACTGCAAGGATTGGCTGCGACCACTTACCACCAACCTCCACTATCTGTGGAGGGTCAGCTGTGCAGGGTTAGGGTGGTGGTGCTCGAAGTGGTCTTTAGCTGTCCACTGGGCATGCTGGCTGTGGGTTTCCCTGGTGGTGCAAACCAAGATCAGCCACCACCTATGTTTTGCCCAGGACCATTATGCCTGAGCAATAAAGCAATCCAAAATGGCTGCTACTTGCACTGGGATTGGAGATTCCCAGGTGAAGCCAAACTGTGAATCTGAGCTGGATGCTGCTAGTACTGGGCCTGGGGTTCATTGAAGCCAGCTGTTGCTTGTTTGAGAGGATTTAGGAAGCTGTGTAGCATGAGCCAAGACCAGCCATTCATATGGAAAAGCAGCTTGGGTGGGCCTGTAAGGTGGGTGGAGCAGAGTCTCTGGGGATCTCCAAGGTGGGTCACACAGTGTTGGCCATGTTGATGGAATCTCAGATATGGCACCAGCTTGCGGGCTTTGTGGCTCTGTATGGGGAGGATTTAGAAAAGCGACAATGTCCTCTGCTCACCTTAATGCTAGACACTTCAGTTTCTCCCAGTATGTCACCGGTAACTTTCAAGCCGCTACCTCAGCACTGGAGGTTAGAGGGAGTGGGTCTGCGTAGGTGAGTCCGTGTGTGGCTTCTTTAAGAGGAAGTGCTCAGGGCTCCACTGGTTTTTTTCTTCCGCTGACTCAATCCCCACTGATTTTTGCAGCCAGTGGTTGTGGGGCTTATCTTCCTGGCACTGGAACCCTGGGCCGGGGGGTCTGGTGTGGGGCTGGTTCTCCTCACTCCGAATATAGCCCTCTTGAATTTTTATCCACCACACGTGGTCGTGGGGCCAGCCCACTCTATGTCAGCACCCCACTACCAGCCTGGTTGGATGTGGCTTTTTAAATTCTGTAGTTGTCAGACTTCCATTAAGCTAGATTTCTGATGATTCCAAGTGATGGTTGTTCTGTATTTTAGTTGTAATTTTGATGTGGTTGAGTGAAGAGGTGACATGTCTGCCTATTCTACCATCTTGACTAGAAACCTATACAAGTCTTTTTGTAAACATATGTATGCATTTCATGTGGGTCAGTACTTAAGAATGGAATTGATGCGTCATAAGGTAGATGCATGATTAATTGAAGTATATAAATAAATGCTGTATAATTCATCTTTTTGAAGTATATACCTCACTGATTTTAATATATTCACATGTATGATGATGCTAATGCAGGTTTATCTTTCTGCTCAGACCCTGAGTGAATCAGAAAACTTCGAAGCGGCTGTTTATAATTTGGCCAGGACTCCCCTTATTGCCGATGTGTATTATATTGTTGGCGGCACATCCCCCCGGGAGGGAGTGGTCATCACGAGGAACAGAAACGGCCCAGTGGACATTTGGCCTCTGGATCCTTTGAAAGGAGAGTAAGTAGAATTAAAGGCTCTGGTCATTTTACGTTAATAATCTTCTTTTATAAAGGTGAAACTGAAGATGTTTTCCGTTTTTATATATTCCTTCTTTAGTTATGTCTCCAATGACCT